>JAQSVH010000010.1:25702137-25716711 GCA_029448705.1 Adansonia digitata | reverse complement strand
ATATATATAATGTTAATATCATACATAAACTCAAATCTTATGAAGACCTAGCTTAGTATATTAGCTTATAAAACTCTCATATTATTGTGTGCTTAGGGTATTTTTTTTCATATTTTAAGCCCACAAAACTTTTGATAAAATGGAACTGGTCATTAATTAATAACAATTTTAAGTTAATATCTTTTATCCATATCAAGCAAGAAAGAATTGCTTCAAGGTAAGGAATTTATTTATATAAAAATTATGGGTGACCATTTGTTCTAACTTGCACGTAAATATGGAAAACATTTTCTTATTTGAGAAAATCTTCAATCAACGTCCAAATTAACTTAAACTTTAAAATTGGGTCACTTAATTGCCACCCAAGTAACTTATTATGTACAATTTTAAAACATTTCTATTTTTATATGTATTATTATATTGGAAGAAGTAGATAGAAATAGAAAGAGAGTATATTCAAGGATGAACTTTAATCGTATGGAAAAAGAGTATCAATCATTAGGTCAAAATTTTATAGAATTATTAATTTTTTTAAATCAGATAAAATTAATATTATTTATAAATCGAGTTTGAGCATGAATTATTTAGATTTAATTATATTTTAAATATTACTATATATTTTTTAAAATTATGGTTATAAAATAAATGTTCAATTGAGTCAAATTTAAATTATAAAAATCTTATTTAAAATCTAATTTGAGTTAAAAACATGATGAAAAGATTTAATCCCTACCAAACTGCTTTAACCTATGAATACGTCTATACGACAAAAAATCAAAGAAAAATAGAAATAAAAACTTTCAAATTAACCATTTGTTTTTTTTTTTTTATTTGTTCTTTCTCTTGTTCTTTTGAGAGAAAAGTGAAAACCTCTTTCATTACTTAATGAAAATATAAAGAATTCACAAAAATTATTATTGCATGGATGAAGCAATTCCAACCATATTATAAAATACTTGAAATTATTAAATTGAATAAATTTTTAAAATCAATCGAAAAATATTTCAAAACTAAAAGAATCATACCGAATATAAGTCAATCGATTTGATTGGTTTAATAAATTTAAAGTTTTAAAATATAAATTATTTATATTATTATTTAAAAATAATGTATATCTTATATTACATTATATAAATATAATTTTATTTAAATTATATATAAATATAATTCAAAATAAAATAATTTATTTATTTAATCTATTTACTTATCAATTTTGAAAATCAATAATTAATTAAATGAATTAATTTTCAAATTTGATAACTCTCAATAAAAAATAAATTTAATTAATTAAAATTAATCAATTTAATTAAATCAGTTCAAACGTATTAATCTTTTATCCTCTAATGTCAACGACAATACTTTATGAAATCTTAATGGGGTAAGTTGATCCCCCTCGAGATAGTGTCCACGCGCAATCAAACGCTGTTTGAGAGCTTGATCTACTCCAATCATTGCTTTGCGTCGCTAGTTCTAAATACCTTAGCTGCCAGCGATCGGCTGGCACCTATGCTTTTTCGTTTATGCTTTCTCTCTCTTTCCGAAAATTGAAAAAAAAAAAATAAATAAATAAAGAAAGTTTCAATGATTTTAAGGGTAAATTATTAATCGCAACTTTCTCTATCAGCAATTATTAAAGACTGAGGTTTCATTTGTTTTCCTATGTCCATACATTTTGCCAATTTAGAAAAACAAACACTAAATAATTTAAATGTCTTATTTTCTTTTCTTGTAAGTTACCTTGTTTTATATTGAATTTAGTGCTTCTTGTAAAACTAAGAAAAATGAAATTCCAATGACTAACCCATCGTTTGTGTGCATCGAAAATTTGGTTTAATTGATTGATGTATGAATTTAAAAAGATAATTTTGAATCTTAGCTTTAAATATGAAAAATAATTATTTTATTTTTTTAATTTGTAATTTACTATTAATCATTCAATTTTTATTTAAATGAATTCATTTCAAAAGATATTATGTTCCTAAATCTCTCAAGCTCGTAATCTTTAAGAGTTGTTAGCAATTATGCATGCAATTGAAAATAGTACTTGTTGACGGTTTGGCTCAAATTTTGATTCATAAATTAAATTATAATTATCTAAATCAAATTCTATTTTTAATTAGTTTTAATTTTTTGTAATATAAAAATAACAAATTTAAGTCTAGATTAGCAAAAAGTATAAAAATATTAATTTTCAAGATTTTAAAAATTAAAAAACCAAACCAATTTAAATATTTTAAATTCAATTATTGTCGATTCGATTCAAGATGTTTGTTTTTTTTTTAAAAAAATAAAAATACTATAATTATTTTTTTATAAAAAAAACCGAATCAAACTACCATCCATTCTACTAAGGTTGGCCGCCATCTTCATTAATCCTAATCAAATTATTAATAAATAATTTATTAATAAAAATAATATTTTAATATTTTTAAATGATAAAATAAGTTTTTTAACTAATCCTAACCAAATTTATTTTCAATTTAACAACTATTATTTAATTAGTGAAGTGTTTTATTTATTTTCATTAATCCTTAATAAAAACGAATTTTAAAAAAAATATTTTATCCATAATTTTTATTATAATATTATTATTACCTAATTATAATAAAAAATTATATAATAATTTTTCACTTATAACTATAAATTTTACATAAATTTAAATTTTAATTAATTAATTATAAAATAATTATTATAATTAATGTATTCGTGTTTTAAAAATATCTTTGGTTTGATTTCCTTTTTGGACGTTTTCTGTCTCTATCTGTTTACAGCCTTGTCATCACCTTCAACAGCATAAAAACAAATTAAAAAAAAATATATATTGCCATTTCATCCGCATCAGTTCCTTCCTCCTCGACTTTGACGCAATTTTTAAATTTTTTTTTTTTTAAAGAAATTCTCTTTTCGCATGCCAGAGATCTTTATTTTTCAACGCGATTTCAAGAATTAAAAGCTGCGAGGAGAAACAATGAATTACGAGGAGAATCGAGGAAGAAAAACATAGACATTTCCATGGCTGTAATATATATATTTGACGCGCTTATCTGATATCCTAAACGCGCTTTTTTTTTTTTAAACTAAAAATCTCTGTTCGATCTCTTGGATTCGATCGTTTATTCTCAGAACTCAGAAAGTTTTAAATTTCCCGACGGGTTAGTTCATATTCTCTCGCTCAGTTTCTTAATTGGATCAACTAAGTTTTACTTTCATATTGCTTTTTATTATTATTATTGTGGAATCGAAGGCAAATAAAGGGAAAAAGAACGCAGGTAAAACTCGAATCAGAATTTTGTTTTGTTTTACTTTGCTCGATTGGACGCAGTTTTGAGTGCAAGAGTTTGTTTGTTTCTTTGATTTCTTGTTTTGGAATTTTCTTTCTAATCTTTCGCTGTGGGAAGAGAAAAAGAGCACATACGATTAGAACTGCTTGAACAAAATTTGGACTTATGTTCTTTTTTTTTTCCCTTGGAATTTTTGTTTAATTCATTAATTTTAAGGCAATAATTCTGTTTGAGTGTTGATGTTCAGTCTTCAAATTGAATCTGCAGCTTTTGTTAAAATTATATTATCCTTTTTATTTTGAAGAAGCTTCTTTTTGGCTAATCAATTTGCATTTCTATTGATAAGGATGAGTTTTTAAATCAAGTCAAAAGCTGTGATTTTTTTTTTTAACAGCGTAGAGTCAGGTTTGCAATTGTTGGATGATGGTGTTTACTCCAATTACCAGTGCTTCAGATTTGTAGAAGGTCCACTTCGTAGAAATGTCCGAAACGGAGTGCCTTTTGTCGAAGCGAAGTAACCAACATTGAACTATGCCGAACAACCTTACGTCGCAATTTTCCTTTCCGTTTCCCATGATCTCTTCATATGCGGACACTACTTTTATGTTTAGATAAACGTTGACTTTATATCTGTTGTGTCTGTCTGCATGATATTGTTCTATTTGTACAAAGACAATAATGTCTTTAGTGGACTTGCACTTGATTTGAGGTTCCTCGACCAATCTGTGCGAAGAGCAAAGCTGTACTGATTTATTTGCCATCTAGGTTGGGTCCCTGGTGATTAGTTTCGTCTCTGTCACAGGACCTCTGAATTATGATTTCCATGAGACTATCCGTTGCTTACTTATTCGTCATCATATGATATATCCACTCAACAAATTTACTTTGTGCACCACAGAAAATTTTATGTTACTGTTAGTGAGTGCAGAATAGGGAGAACAAAGGCCTTTTTCATTTTTCCATGTTCTCCTTTGATTTAAATAAGTTTGTTTTGCTTTATTTTTATTTTTCTTTGTGTAGAACCTCCTTGTAACATAAATTATGAATTTTGCTCCTTTGTAATGTTCTAACGCATCTATTGCTTATTATAAGATTCTATTTATTTTCTTATTTTATTTGGCCTTTACTTCCTGCAAAATTAGCCTTTTATTTTGTTGTTGTAGCTCGTGATTCCTGTTTTCTTGTTTGATGTCTTGGTAATTGCAGTCTTTACTGTATTCCTGTGTCATCCTGTTTCTTTTGTCATGGCACATCGATTTCTTTTTGTTTTCATATATTAACCTTTTGATATGTTTTAAAATCAGTGAAGATGCCGGATATCCAGTTGGGTGCTCACACTGTAAGGTCCCATGGGATTAAAGTTGCGAGGACTCACATGCATGACTGGCTCATTCTTTTGCTTCTTATTGTGATAGATGTCATTCTAAACGTGATAGAACCATTTCACCGCTTCGTCGGAGAGGATATGATGACTGATCTGAGCTACCCATTGAAAGACAATACTGTTCCCTTTTGGGCCGTTCCTGTATGTTCTAGCTTTGAGAAATACTGTCGTACTGGAATTACTTTCTGGCAAGAGAGTTTGTCCAGATTCAGTCAATGACAAAAACTAAAAGTATAATACTAATGTTCTTCCTTTTAACAGATACTTGCAATTTTGCTGCCATTTTTTATCATTCTTGTCTACTATTTCATCAGAAGGGATGTTTATGATCTGCACCATGCCATACTCGGTAACACTATGTTTTCACTTGGGATTCGGAAAGTTCCTTGACTTTTATCTGAATGTAATTGCATTTGGTAACAATTGGTGCTTGCATTTATGTTCAGGCCTTCTGTTTTCCGCGCTTATCACTGGTGTTATAACAGATGCTATCAAAGATGCTGTTGGTCGACCTCGTCCAGACTTTTTTTGGCGTTGTTTCCCTGATGGAAAAGGGGTTAGCCTTCTATTGTTCCCTAATTTCAGTTTTATTTATTTTTGCGAAATTAAGTTTACATAATCAAGATTCTTGGTCGGCCCTGAACTTTGTCAACATGCAATTGTTGCATCATACATGCAGGTGTTCGACCCTGTTACAAAGGATGTTATGTGTACTGGATTGAAGAGTGTCATCAAGGAAGGTCACAAAAGTTTCCCCAGTGGTCACACTTCGTGTAAGCTGTCTAATTATTTCGAGCACCATGACCTTTTTGCTTGCGTTGTGGTCCTCTAGGTGTGATGTAGTATTTAATGTTTATCGGAGATTGCACGTAAAACTTGTATGTTTGTCTGCATGCACATGTGGTGCATTAACCTCCTACCTTTGGCAGAATTTGACTTTAAGGATGAAAATATATCAGTGTATTTAGATATTAAGCATAAAAACACATTTGTTGACCATTTTCACCTTCCTCTCATTACTTCTTTCATTCTTCTTGCTCCTGGTTTTTGAAAACACACTGGATATAGTCTGAAGATAATGCCTTTGCAATGTAATCTTCCAAAACCTATGTTGCTCTGACTCTTCATTTTTATTGAACTAACCTGTGTTTGATGCATATATGGACATGGATATGGGGGTATGATCCTCCAAGGACCCTCCAAATACATGGATATCTTGGAAAAAATTGAACATACCCATGTCAGGTGTATATCCGTGTCTGACACTCACACCCCAGTCTAAGTAACTTAGTCCAAAACTATTTTCAAGGGTTTTATTACAATTAAAAAACAGTTTGATTGTTATTCAACAACTATTTGGGAAATTCAAAAAAAAAAAAAAATGAAAAGCATTAAAATTCTTGTTTCTTCTGTGATATATAGTAGTTGAGATGGATGTTTTAGATCTTGAAATTTGAAGCAATTGGATCAAAAAACATGACCATGACCTTTTTGCAGTCTGTTGTGTTGATTACATGGATCATATTGAATAATATCCTCAGTGAGCTCTTTACAAGTCACGAGTAATTCTGTTTCATTCAGTTAGATAAGGAATATAATGCTGTTTTGATATTTTCCCTCGTCTGATTTGGTCTACGCCACCCTTATTGACACAAACTGCTTTAACAAACCATATCTTCTTAAGCACTACCTAGATTTCCCTTATTTCATCATCATTTCCTGTGCCCCTGCCTTTTCTTGAATGGACTTATTTTTAATCTTGTCGTTTTTTGTAGACCCACATATCCTTTACAGCATCCTCGTTAACATCAATGTTTAAAAACGGAAAGCAAAATTCTGATTGCCTATAAATGGTTGTACCTTTATGTGATGGAAATGTATATTACCTGTATGTGCCTTTATCTCTTTCAACATGGTTGTACCTAAGATTGAAAACGTGATGATATATATATATATATATATATACACATATTGGTTTTGAAGACGAAAACATGATGCTGTTTAGATAAATAGGATTAAATAGTTCATAATACCAAAAAGAGAAAGGCAGATTTTGTTCAGGTATGCATGTTTGTGATGATCACTAGTTAGCTTGTGCTATAGGGAAATAGGAGGACCCATTTGATTATATTGGATAGAGAGTATAGCAAAGTTCCTACAAGACGAAAGCTTCAATGGAGCATAGTCGAGTTGAACTATCTGTATGTGTTCTGGAATGGACATAGTATGAGGTTTCAGTGCTATTACTTATTCTCGTCTTAACTTGTTTTCTTTTGTTAATCTGCTAATTTTTTCTTGGGTATGCATACAAGTGTGCTGGTTTAAACATGATCTCCGCTGTTATTTCTTATGTATTTGCATTTATTTTACCTCTAATTTTCTTAAAAAAACTAGAAAATGACTTCAGAGGAACTTTGTTCTTCAACATGCAGGGTCCTTTGCAGGTCTCGGTTTTCTTGCATTATACTTATCTGGAAAAATACGGGTATTTGATCGCAGGGGCCATGTGGCAAAGCTATGTATCATCTTCTTACCGTTACTAATTGCTGCTTTAGTGGGAATTTCTCGAGTCGATGACTATTGGCATCACTGGCAAGATGTTTTTGCGGGGGGTCTTTTAGGTTTGTCCCTTGGGCATGCTTCATTTTATCTTTTCATTATTTGTCTCTTTATATTCCCTACTTCTTGCCATAATTCCTTTCTCCATTGCATCGCTACTTTGTTTTGCAGGAATAACAGTTGCGTCATTTTGTTACTTGCAATTCTTTCCAGCACCATATGAAGTAGATGGTATCTTCTTGAGGACATTTCTATCAACTTTTATGGCTCTTTTTGGCTATTTTCCCCATTCCATATGACCTTTCTTGTAGCATATGATATACTTACTTGTTAAATTGATATCGAATCATGTAGTCAATAGGAATCTAATGGGCATGAAGATTATGTCCTAGTAAGCATAGACACGGACACGTAACATGGATAAAACATGACATGGACACGATGACACAAGAATTTTAAAAATTTAAGATACAGATATGGTAGCTTGGCCTGGCTCAACTTACTATTTAATAATAACATTAAGATTTTTATTTAAATTTAATTATAAAAATAATATTTTAATAATAAAATAAACAGTTGACTAGCCTTTGGGTCGCCCTGATCCGAGCCTAGGCAAAAAAATTTTAAAATTTTTGTACTATGACCTAGCCCATGGACAGGTCTAATGGCAGGACATGACTATAAAAATATTTTATATAAATATATTCATTGGAAATGTTAAAGCTGTTTTTGTTGTCAGCTATCTTATAAGCTAGAGTCCTTATTTGTTTTGGCATATTAAGATCATATAATTTACTTATCATTATTCCTAAAGTAAATTTCTCACACATTTGGATATGAGTGTGATTTTGCAAAGATATGAAAAAGCTTGTAAAAAAAATTGTGCATACTTGTATCGCGCAGATACCTGTATCCGACATTCATTTAAGTTCACATTTCTAATTCTCTAATTACATTCAAACGTTCATTTCTGAGTTTCGTATTTCTTCGTAAATGGACCGTGTACAGCATACTTGTTTTGGGCACATACTTGTATCCAACAGTCATTAACTTCACATTCTAATTCTAATTACATTTGAATATTCGATTCTGAGTTTCGTATTTCTTAGAAAATGGACCATGTGGAGCATACTTGTGTTGGGTACATACTTATATCCGACATTCATTAACTTCTCATTTCTAATTCTAATTACGTTTAAATGTTCATTTCTGAGTTTCGTATTTCTTCATGAATGGGACCGAGTGTGCAGGCTGGGGACCTCATGCGTATTTTCAGATGTTGGCGGAGTCTCGAAACGGCAATCCATCCAACACCAACAATGATTCAAACGGACAACAGTCGGAGCTGCAGAGTGTATATGTGGATTCGCAGCATCGTCGGGAGCTTTCAAGAGCCAATACTCATGACTCCAGCCCTATTCTTGAGGGAACCAACGGCATGAGATATTGATTTATTGAATTCGGACAGTAGATTATAGTTACAGATATAATCATCAGATTATCCATAATGTTTTAGTTGCACTATTTTGTTCTTACAAACGATAGTTTGATATTTGAATATGTGGATTTGCTTCTCCTTGAAAATAAACTTGGCAATTCGTATATTCTTGTTGTGTTTGTATATTTTCTTGTGTCATAATCCTATTTAAGGTGATATATTTACATAGATTGACATGTTTGTATATTCGTGTCTTGTTTTAGTTAATTTTTCTCATGCCGTATTTATGTTTTATGGGATATTGCCAAGTTCTACATATTTGTTGATTCATTTCCAAAATTATGTGCTGATAAAGAATTGTAATTACCATTTATGCTTTATTTCGAGGATTTATGTTTGATATACCGTTAATGTATAAATATTATGCCCTATCAGTACATCATAAATCTTTACTTTATTAAAGAGCAAAATTGAAAATCAAAGATCCTTAAATTAAATATCACAAACTATAAAATTATATTGTTATTTAGATTTGAGCATACAGTAATTTAGAAGAAAAAAATCTAAATTCAATTGGTACTAAAATAAAAAAAAAAACTTAAATACCCTTAAAAATATATGCCTTTTAGTTTATTTTCGTTCTAAATAATTTTCTCAATGGTTAAAAAAATATAGATAAAATGAGTTTAAAACCATTTAAATTCAATTTTTAATTTAAAGAAAACAGTAAAAATACTATTTATTTTTTAAATTATATGTTTTTTTTTCCTTTTGTCCTTTGGTTTTTTAGTAATTTCATTTGATATGGGCTTTTAAATAAAGTATAGACGTAAAATTCGAATGCCAGAATAGGCCGAAAATCTTGACAAACTTACCACATTGGATTGGGCTTGGACGATGAATCTAGTTCAGTGTTGTTGTCGATTTAAGTTCCTCTTTATTCATATATATGGTGGTAGTCGGATTCAGATACTCTCGCGCTTTGAGCGGGACGACATTCGGAACATCGATAATGGTAAAAGCTCACTTCAAATTTAAAAATTTTCCAAGGGTTTCTTTCTTTTTCTTTTCTTCTTCATTTTTTTTTCATTGAAAAATTGTTTTCTTTTTGCAGGCCGATTCAACTGCAGATGACCTGGAGCCTCTCTTCGATTACCGCCGTGTTCAGCCCCTAAATATCGTTTGCATCGATGGTAAAATAAAACCCTTCAACTCTGGTCTTCTATTTTTCCTAAATTTGTGTATGCGCGTTCTGTCTTTTGTTTTCTTTTGGTACAAAGTAGGCCCTAAATTTAAGATAGCGAAAGCGATGTCGGGATTTAATATCCAACAATTCGTATATTTGTATCATAATTTGTTTAAGGTATTTTATATTTGTATAAATTTTGATACTTTAGTAATTTATATTGTATAGATTTTAAGATTTTTGTATATTTTGCCGTAATGTGCTTTAATTAATTTTTCCATGTAATTGTGTGGCCTTTGAACCTTAGACCTTCTGAATGCCATCTCTCGAGGATGGAACTAATTGAGTTATGCTTTGGGTTAGTGTCTATGTAAATCATTTAATGTGTAAAAATATTAAATACTCGTATTTCATCGTTGTAGTCTTATTTATCTGTTTAAACTATCCTGTTATGTTTATTGTACTGTTTTTGTGTCTAATAAACATGTCCTATCATGTTTTCATTTGGTATTCATGAATTTCAATAATAGCATGCAATTCGCATTTAGGTTCGGAAACCAAATTGTTGTAGTAATCGTTTTCAGTTTCATTGTAGATGACGGTTCAGATACTTCACCTGTTCCACCTCCAAAACGGAGTAAACTTCCTGATCCCAAAGTAAAATTTTTGCCTCTCTTCGTTTATGTTGACATATGAAATTAAATTCGTGTAATAAGAATAATTTTCTTTGTTAACTTTATGAAATTGGAAATGGATTAGGTTGTGAAAGTAGATTTGGGTGAAGATGTTGAAGTGATAAAAGTGGTGAATGTGGAAGAGGAAGATTGGTTGGCTCCCCCTCCTATGGTTTCAACTAATGCTTATAGCAAGATTGGTGAAGATTCAACCATAAAGGAGTTAAGGTATTATACTTGGCAATTTGGAGGTTTTATTTTTATTTTTGTTTCTGGAAATTTCTATTGTGCGTGTTGCTTTGGCTCTTTGTTTTTTCTTTAAGTACCAATGTCCAACATCCGTGTCTAATGGATATTCGCACATGGGTATGGGATGTGACCCTCTTTGGACCCTCCAAATACATGGAAGAAACTGAATATATGCGTGGCAGACACACCCAAGTCTGATTAACTTGGCAGACATTAGCAAGATTTTATGTAGAGAATTGCTTTTAATTATCTGAGATGAAATTATCTCATATCTGTTTCAATTTTTTGATTTTTGCAAGCAACCACTTGGCCTAGTGGCTAAAAGAGTGCTATAGTTGGCATGTAAGTTTGGGCTTGATCCCAAGCATCCCCCCCCCATCCCCCAATTTATCCCCCAAAAAAAGTTTTGATTTTGTTTAAATTGGCTGACTACTTGACATTACCGTTAATTTATGATTCGGCAACTGTTGTTTTCTGCATGAAAATTGTTGGTTTTATACGGACTCTTCATTTCCCTAAAGTATCTGTATTCAACACCTATGTCTGACATATAGTCGGACATGGATATGGGAGTATGATCTTTTGAATATATGGAAAAACTTGAAAAAAATTGAGCATACCTGTATTCGACACTCAGTTCCCCAAGTACAGGTAATATAGCTTGTTAACCATAATTGTAGATATGTGTTGGTTTCCAATCACGGGATTTAAGAGCTATAAAAGAAATTGAAGGTCAAAGGAATGTTGGGATTTTGTGGGATGTGAAATATACTATATGGTGGTGATTTTTGGGTTTAATGCATTCATATAAGTTCTTTTGGATGGAATTTGTTTTACGTATTTTAATGTCAAATGATGCATGCAGGCTAAGGAAGCAGGAATTGCTTTCGTTTGCACAATCTGCGAAAAGCATGTTGCTAGAAGCGGAGGAATCTGCGAAAAGAGAACTGAGTGGTTCGTTGAAACCTTCTTCAGATGCTGTAGCTGAGCAACCAAAAAATCCTGCCCCTGAGAGGGCCAAAATAGTTATTTCAATCCAGAACAAGGATGAACTCAAGCAATTTCGTGTTTACATGGTATAGGTTTTTGCTGCACCTTGAGCTTGTATGTTAGTAATTGCTTTTAGTCCTGGCTAGGGAATTGAAAAAGCTTAGCGCTCTGCTTTGCACTTGCCAGTTGCAAGATATATGAACAGAAATATCTCTAGGCTAAGATCCTGCTCTTTCATAGTGTTAACATTTATATAAAATCCCCAGCTACAAGCTATGTTGCCCTGACTCTTCATTTTTCTTTAAGTACCCGTGTCCGAAACATGTTGTGACATGAGTATTTGGATATGACCCACCAAATACATGGAAAAACTTTAGAAATATTTATACATACCCTTGTTGAGCATGTACCTTATCTAACATTCACACCTGAGGCCGAGTAACACAAGCTACAAACGATGGATAAAATAGGATAAGTGCTTGGTGCATTTACATGGTGAAGACTCAACTTCCAAGTTAAAATTTCACCTTAAAATGAAATCTGCTGTAGTTTCGTCACTTGTTTATGCTGGGGGAAATAACATAAATGCATGTGCTAGATCTGCAAGGCTAATTCTGTTGCATCCATGAAAAAGTAGTTAGAAAAAAAAAAAGCAACTTAATTTGTTATCTAGTCATTCACACATGGTCATTGTCCATATTTGCTTTATTTTCAAGGGTTCTTATATCAACTTCTCATTTCTTGATAGCTGAATCTTTTGAATGACACGTTTCTTTCCTAACATAGAATAATAAGAAAACTTGCTAGAAATTTTCCCATTCCCTGAGTGCAGAAAAAAACCCATTCTTTAGGTCGACAGCTGCCAGGACTGTACTCCTTCTAATCAGGATAATATGTTTTTATTTATTTATTTATTTATTTTTGAAATGTGAAAACTTAAATATGGTTGAGAGGGATAGCCCCTGAATCAACATGTTTAAATCCAACCACATCTTGAATATCTCATGTTTATTTTGTGCTAGCTTGAACTTATGTTACTTGGACTAGGTGTGTTAGGTAGGGCGTGTATCCAACACAGGTATATTCAATTTTTTCCAAAATTTCTATGTATTTTGAAGGTCTTTGGAGGATCATATCTTCATACCTATGTCTGGATGTGCGTTAAACACATGTGTGTCAGACACAAGTATCTAAAGAAAAATGAAGAGTCGGAGCAACATAGACTTGAACTGGTTTCTCAGGATAACTCCATTATATGATACCTGTTTTGCTGGATTTTCATGTATAATTGAATGGTTTAGGTTTTTGTTTTATATTGGCCTTTTCTTATAATTCATTTTTTTTTCTGAATATTATTCAGTATCTTTTGTGTGATATACGTGCTGTTCTGCATTTTAAATTTGTTTTACAAAATGAGGTGAAATTTTTTTCGGTTTTAATAGGATGACAAATTCGAGAGACTCTTCAGCATGTATGCTGATAAAGCTAAGCTTGACATGCAAAGCTTAGTATTTTCTTTTGATGGTGATAAAATTAGTCTGTCCGCAACCCCTGCAAGTCTAGGAATGGAGGATGATGACATTATCGAGGTGCATGAGAAGAGGAGCTGATCGAGGTACGTTTCTGCTTTATCATACGAAGGCATTTAAACTTTAAAACATTTGTTCCGAGCCTTGTGTTTGGTTTCTGTCTTTGATGAACAAAATGGTCTCGGAAACGTTAATTAAGTATGCATGGTTTTAGTTTTCTATTAAAAAAAAAAAAAAAAAAACCAAAGCAGCCTTCGATTGCATGATAACCAAATCACATAACTAATATCCAATCCCTTTAGGGCGTCTTCGGTGCTTGATCTAAGTGTGCAGTATGCAAGTGTGGACTTATCGACATCTGCATAGCAACTTCGAGTTGAACTAGGGTAGTGAGTCTGCAAGTAATGAAGACAAGCGAAAGCACCGCATAAAAACTATTACAATTGTCTCGAACTTTCAGCATGTAAACTAATGTGGTCATAATTGATTATTGGACTCTGGTTAGTGCCTATGCCTTAAAAGTCGTTATCCTTGTTTATATCAAACTTTAGATTGCTGTGCCAATGCTTATGAAGATCAGCTTGCTGATTTTCGAGAATAAAGCAGCTTTAAGGGAACGAAATCCCCATGTGTGATCGAGTTAAGAAAGAGTATAAAGGGACTCTAAGCTTTCATTATATACGAGATGCATTGAGGTTGGTTTCTGTTGCGGATATCATGTTTGAATCTTGATGTGTTGTCTATGACTTGGTGTAGGAATGCATATTTAAGTCTTCCAGACCTTGATCAACTTCGAAGCTGTTCCTTTCTTCAGTATCATTCTTTCCGGTGTTATTTTTTTGGGGGGTTTTTTTGACCGAAATTTATAGTTCGGATCCAAAAATTGTATGGTGGGATGCAAGTGTTTTGAAAATTATCTGGGAGGAAACAGCCGTAATGTGAGGAAATGATTGATACATTTGCAAATGTATTCATGACTGTGCTTTGGTGAACTTTTTTATTTTTTTTAACAATGGAGTCCGCAATTTGAGAACAGGGGAAGGTTGTAGGTATTAAGATTTGAATTGTAATCCTGTTGAATGCTATCTCTTAAGAATAGTTGTATGAAGCAATTGAGTTAAGCTTTAAGCTCTTAATTAACTTATTTTTGTAAAGCCATAACAAGTAGCAATGAAATACCTAAATGACTTATGGACTAGTTTTTCTAGCTATATAATTTCCATTTGATTTTAATTAGACTTGACAACTTGTGTGTTTGTATATTTTATTGTATCTGTGTTTAAG
>JAQSVH010000010.1:25633998-25645310 GCA_029448705.1 Adansonia digitata | reverse complement strand
TAATATTAATTTTTAAAAAAATTAATAAAAATTTCTAAAAAAATTAATGGACAGTATATTCAAATTCAATAATTTTTATTTTAAAAATATATTCGAATTAGTTAATATAATATTTTTTAATTTTACATTCAAATTTTATTAAAAATGTATAAGGCAATAAATTTATTTATTTATTTTAAATTACTTAAAATTTAAAAAACTTATATACAGTTATACTCGTACATGCAATACTGGGAAAAGCAAGAGATAGAAGCACATGGCCCCATCTGGGAAAGTGACTGAAAAGCTGAAGCAAAAGGCAAATCAAAATGAGATTGGGAGTTGGACTAGGATTGATCATGACCGTTGATGAGACCCGTTCTGATCATCCTCTAAAATTGTTAAGGATGATAATCATTTCTGCACTGTTACTGTTAAAAGCACTATCCTCATTTCTTCTGCAACAGCCATGGATTGAGATGACTCCTTTTCATTTGACATTTTTGCCCCTCCTTTTTTCGTTTTTATGCAATTGCCCCATCCGTTGAAAATAGTTTAAACTATATATTAAGATAATTTTCAAAATTGAGTTTTTTTATAATATTTTATTTAAAATATATTATTTTATGTATTTTTTAAAAAAGTTTTAGTTAATATTAGACTCCTTTTAACACAATCAACTGTTTGTTATTGTTGTAAGTTGAATTCTCTAAGAAAAATGACCTTTCTTTTAATTTCGAAATCAATGAGTGTATATTTGGATATCAATAAATAATATAGAGATAATAAATAATTAAAAATATATAAATTTATTTTAATGAATAATCAGATTGTTTAATAGTGGATATTCTAAAATTCTTTTTGGTAAAAAAATATTTTTTAACAATTCACTGTAACAAGGAGAGTCAGCAGAAGGAAAACATGCTGTAGTAGCCTAGTAGCATAATTGGATATATATATATATATATATATGATCCATCAGTAAAACGTTCGTTCTATTTAATTTTATTTAAAAATTTTTATTTATTAATGCTTTCTTTTTTATTTAAATAGAAAATTCAGTTTTGATATAATAACATTGAAGTTTTTTATTTTCTCGGATGAGATTAAAAAAAATTAGCAGTATCTTAAGCAACTAAAAACTTAATTGGCAATATATTTATAAATCAATTTAATAAAATTAAACATATTGTTATAATATTTTTAAAAAATAAGAAATATGATAGAATTTTAATTTTATTTATAAAATTAAAAAATATTTACCTTATTTTAATTCAAATAAAAATGGAAATTAAGCCGAAAGCCAACAAAGGGCAAGACAATCCAAGCACGTGATCAGTCCAAAAAAAAAAATCTTACCTGCAAAATATAAAAAAAATAATAATTTTTTGTTCTTCTGCCCCCATCCCAAAGAGATCCCATTGTTCATTTTCTGGTTAAAGTCCCACGCTTCTCTTCAGTCTAATCACCGAACTCTCAAACGATCACTAAAAAAAGAAAAAAAAAAAAACCCAAAATTTTATAAACTTTTTAGTGTAATTCAAATAAAATTCCATTTTTACTGTTTTAAAAAGATTTAAAAAAAAAAAAGGAGGAAAACAGTGTTTTCTGTTTACGTTGTCTGCATCTGTTTTTGGGTCGACTTTGGTCTTTTGTTTTGGCCTCTGCTTGTTTGGTTTCTTCTTTCATTGATATCTTATTTTTTCTTTAGGTTTTAAAGTGAAATTAAAAGGGTGAAAATAAAAGAAAAAACAAGGAAAGTTTGCTAAAAGATAATGGTGGTGGGATCAGTCGTGAAGAGTAATTGAGAGCTAGAAACCAACAGCAAAACCACATGGAATTTGTGGGGATCAACCAAAACATTTAGAAATCAAACACCAGCATTCTCAGATCTCTAGGATCTCAGAATTTGAGGTGGGGGGAAAAAAGATGGCTGCTTGTTTCTCTAGAAAATTCTCTTTTTTAGCTCTTTGTCTTAGCTCATTTGATGCTCATTCTACTGCTTACCTTTTGATTCATATTCTCTCTATCTGGGCTTCATTCACTCTCTAAATAAAAGTCTTTTTACCGTCTGGGTATTAATCAAGAACCAGTTTTGATTTTGTTTTTGAAGTGAAAAGATTAAAAAAGGGAAGTTACTTTAAAGGGTAATGGTGAGTGGTTCAGCTTATGTGACTTTGATTATGAAAGGGACATAACATGTTGTGCTTGGATAAGGCAAGGATAGAGACTTCAGCTTAAAGTGAATGATGGCTGGTCGTGGCCGTGTTGATCAGATGATAATTGGTTTTTCAGAGAAAGTAGAGTTTGAATGAGCTGCGAGACTGTAGATTTCAACGGCATGGATATGAAGAGTTTGATGCTGTTTAGACTGGGCTTACTGGCTTTGGCATTGGTGGAAATTTCCTCTGCTACTCTTTCGCCTACTGGTATAAACTATGAAGGTTAGTTTCTTTCAAAATTTTCCCTTTCTCCCTTTGTCATCTGCCTCGAAACTTAAACTTGAGGCTTCTTCTGTTATTTCTCAAGTAGTTTTGTGAAATTCATTAATCAACTTTGTTCTTTTGTAGTATTTCTTAAAATGATTGGTAGTTTCCGATTTCATGGACTCTCTCTTTCTCTCTCTCTCTCTCTCTCTCTCTCATTTGGGGAGTAAATGCTTTGATGGACTGCAAGAATGTCTGTCTAAACGGCCCTGTGTCGACATACCAGTATAGCTACATAGTGACACATTTGCCTTTTCCAAGTCTTATTCTAATTGGACAGCTTTGGCTTCGAAATCCTTGTTTTCCAAAGTTTTACAGCATCTTGCTTAATAAGAAAGGAAGTTTAATTCACTTGTTTTTCGCTTTTCATTTATGATGAATTTTGTTTTGACCAGTGGTTGCTTTAATGGCCATTAAATCTAATCTAAACGACCCGTATAATGTTCTGGAGAATTGGGATTCGAATTCTGTTGATCCATGTAGTTGGAGGATGATTACTTGCTCTCCAGATGGCTATGTTTCTGCTTTGTAAGTCTTCTTCTTCTCTTCGTATCTTGCCTATTTCTAACAGACACAGGTGTAAATGTAAAATCCTTTTTCCCCCTTGAACAGAGGACTTCCTAGTCAGAATTTGTCTGGGACCTTATCTCCGTCGATTGGGAACCTGAGCCAGTTGCAGTCAGTGTAAGTTATTGCTCCTGTGTAACTAACTTGTGCATTAATTTAACTGATTTTTTTCTGTGTATTGTTCGGTTTTCCTCATTTTATAACCCAAATTTCCTCCAATTTTGTTTTTAAGTTATTGTAAGTTTGTTCCTTTTTCGTGTGTAGGTTGCTTCAGAATAATGATATTGCAGGTCCAATTCCAGCTACCATTGGGAAGTTACAGAAGCTGCAGACTCTTGATCTCTCCAACAATACTTTCAGTGGTGAAATACCCACTTCCTTGGGAGACCTGAAAAACCTAAACTATTTGTAAGTATCAAATTTTTACTGCTTTTGCATCTTGGAACTGCAGTTGAGTTTCTTTGTAATGGCTCTGTTTCTTCCTTTTTTTTTTCATTTTTTCATTTTTTTTATATTCTTCCTGGACATGTCAGGCGGTTAAACAACAATAGCCTCACTGGACCCTGCCCAGCTTCTTTGTCAAACATTGGAGGTCTCACCCTTGTGTATGTATCTGGACTTGTTTACCTTATATTTTGATGTACTGGAAACGCTATTTGTAAAGCCTTAAATCTAGATGATATCTTGTTGCTATTCTGCATGTATTTCTCTCACCCATTGCGTATAAAACCGTTTACAGGGACCTGTCTTATAATAATCTGAGCGGTTCCCTGCCGAAAATATCCGCAAGGACTTTCAAGTGAGCTATTTCTTTCCCTTGTTCTCTAAGTGCTTATAATCCATGTATTTATGGTTATTAGTTGTGGTTTCTTTTTTTACTTTCAGAGTTATTGGCAATCCTTTAATTTGTGGGCCTAAAGTGGGCAACAACTGTTCTGCTGTCTTTCCAGAGCCTCTTTCTCTCCCACCGGATGGTCTAACAGGTGACTATGACTGTGTTAGAGATTCAGTTTTTTCATTATTTTGCAATTTCTCTTCTGCATTACAGTTTGGCTCTTTGATTTCTTAGCTCAATCAGATGCTGGATCAAAAAGCCATCGTTTAGCTGTTGCTTTTGGTGCTAGCTTTGGTGCTGCTTTTTTCATCATACTGTTTATAGGGTTACTTGTTTGGTGGCGATATAGACACAACCAGCAGATTTTCTTTGATGTTAACGGTTAGCTTCTTAAAATTCCCTGATCTTATTATTTTACTTTTTAATTTCGTATTGTCATTTGTCAATGATGCAGTAGTGTTGCATAAGTTTTATATATCCATAAGTATGGGAAATTGTGGTACCTACAATATTATATAAACATTCATCATCAGCAACGGCTCCTAATTCACATGTATATTTCGCTGCCAAGAAATTGTCGCAGCAAGCATGCTGTCATTATGGCATCAGTTTTTAGGAGCTCTGTATTCAAAGGCAAAAGTTTCTTTTCACATTGCGTTGTATGTTAGGGGAAAACTTTTGCTTAAATGTTCCCATACATTGTTCATGTTTTCACGTTTTCTCTGAAATCTCACCAAAAGTAATAAACTACGTAGTCATAGCGATGATATTCTTTGCAACATCTGAAATGAAACATGTTTTTGGATGAACCTATGGTTTTTGATATACGTGAAGTCGTACAAGTTCTTGTAATTGCTTTTTTCTTTTAAAGCTTTGGATGTAGGGTGTGTCCCATAAGCGTTATTTGCAGATATATGAAGTTAAAGCTTCATCATTTTAATTTTGATGAATGTTCTTGCTAAGATGAAAGAAAGATAAGTTAAATGCCTTGAAACGGGTAGAAATGAATTAAGAAGCACAAAAGTGCATATTGAATAATTTTTTCTTTTCTTTTCTTTCTCCATTATCCTCTAATTACTAGCATTTACATGATGCTTGACAGAACAATATGACCCGGAAGTATGCTTGGGACATTTGAAAAGGTATACTTTTAAGGAGCTTAGGGCGGCTACCGACAATTTCAACTCGAAGAATATTCTTGGGAGAGGTGGATTTGGGATCGTGTACAAGGGATGCTTGAATGATAGGACTTTGGTGGCTGTTAAAAGACTGAAGGACTATAATATAGCCGGTGGTGAAATCCAATTTCAGACAGAAGTAGAGACAATAAGTTTAGCACTCCATCGCAATCTTCTCAGGCTTTCTGGATTCTGCACGACTGAGAATGAAAGGCTTCTGGTTTACCCCTATATGCCAAATGGCAGCGTAGCGTCAAGATTAAGAGGTTAGTTTACTGAAGTTTATAGTAGTTAACCATTTCTTATTTTATTCAGGAGCTTCAGATATGCTACTAGCATACTAGCTTCATCAAAAGATATTGCTGGCAACATCATGGCATCACTGCCACCTGCAGAATTGCTAGTTTACTATTTGCTATAACAGCCACAGGTGTACTATTGCATCTTTATGCTGCTTCTTGAGCTGTCCTTATGCTGTGTCCTGCTTTGGGCAGCATATAGAGTTGGGTGATAATTTTACCCATCATTTTAACTCTGCCATAAAGAGCTTGGTGTGATCTTCAGAAGGGAAATAATTTTTTAACTTATGGACTGGTATATATCACCATTGTAGTCAAGCCCTAGACAAGCAAAAGTGTCTCCTTAAAGGGGTCCCGGGTCCGTAGTAAGCAACGTGATCATCTTATGGGAAAACTTTGATGTCAAGTAAATTTCAGGAAATAGAATTTAAAAGACCAACCTTGTACCATAAAAACGTTGCTGCATTCAATCACATTTGAATCACCTCTCCAATACTTGTTAACAGTTTGAACCATATTAATTTTTCTTTCCGCATTTATTTTTTGTTATTCAATTTGGAAATTCAATGATATCTGAATCCTCCTATTTATCTTTAATTACTATTTGAAGCAATAGCTCTTGCTAGAATGTACATCTACGCCATAGTAATATCTTTATTTTTTAATTTTGGGTTTCCTATTAGATCGCATTCATGGTCGGCCAGCTTTAGACTGGCCAAGGCGGAAGAGGGTAGCCTTAGGTACAGCTAGGGGCCTTGTATATTTGCATGAACAGTGTGACCCAAAAATTATTCATCGTGATGTCAAAGCTGCCAACATTTTGTTGGATGAAGACTTCGAGGCAGTTGTTGGAGATTTTGGGTTGGCAAAGCTTTTAGATCATCGAGATTCTCATGTTACTACAGCAGTTCGTGGCACTGTTGGTCACATTGCTCCTGAGTATTTATCAACAGGGCAGTCATCAGAGAAGACAGATGTATTTGGGTTTGGAATCCTGCTCCTTGAGCTAATCACAGGTCAGAAGGCCTTGGATTTTGGGCGAGCAGCAAACCAGAAGCACGTAATGCTTGATTGGGTACTCTCTTTCTCTCTATTTTAATGTACGTTTTAGGTTCACTTAGTAATATATGCTTAAAATATAAACTGATGCGGAATAAATCTTAACTTGTATATTTCTTGGCATTTAAGATTGTTGTATGTGTAGTTATGCTGATGATGACTGCATGAATGATACGCATCTTTCTATATATTCTCTTCTGTTCACAATATGTTTATTTTGTTCCACAAAACATCAGAAGACATCCGGTAAGGGTGATTGTTAACCTCAGTTTTTAGATAAGATTCCATCCTTGCAACCTTCCTGAACAGTTTGTTGTTCATTTACCACCTAAAACCTATGTTATCAAGACTCAAGAGTATTGGGTATAAGTATGCATTTAACATGAGTTTGCTTAATTTTTTCTAAAGTTTCTTCATATATTTGGAGGTTCATGTCCTCGTATCCATATTTGAATATGTGTTGGATACAAGCATCAGATATGTGTACTTTTCGAAAAATGAAGAGCCCGGGTAACATAGCCTAAAACTAAGAGGACTATACTTTCGCATTTGTTTCACGCTGACACTTTCTATATACTTCCTTCCTTGGGTGGAATGTTCGCATAATTGGTTGGCTCCTCTTGCAGGTAAAGAAGCTACATCAGGAGGGTAAACTCAGCCTGCTGGTGGACAAGGATCTAAAAGGCAATTTTGACAGAATTGAGTTAGAAGAAATGGTTCAAGTTGCCCTTTTATGCACTCAATTTAATCCTCTACATCGTCCAAGGATGTCTGAAGTATTAAGGATGCTAGAAGGTGATGGTCTGGAAGAGAAATGGGAGGCCCCACAAAACGTCGTCGAGACACCAAGGTTCCGATCGTGTGACAACCCTCCGCAAAGATACTCCGATTATATTGAAGAGTCTTCACTTGTTTTAGAAGCCATGGAGCTTTCTGGTCCTAGGTAACAAATGTCTGCCTTAAAACTTTGGTGCCTACGCAATTTAGAACTCTGAATTGCAAAAAAAATATGTGATTGGTGTTCATGGTTGTTGAATGCTTATATTCATATGTAAAAAAAGGGAAAAAAATTAATGAAAGTCATGTATAAGCATTTTGATCTTTCCCAGTTCTGTCAAGAAATTTTGGAAAATATGTTAAAAATATATAGTTTGCAGAAACCATTATGTTAAATGCATTTTTTCTTTTAATTTCTAGTATTCTTTCGACCCTTTTAGTCCTTATAATTTATTCAAATTGATAAATATATATATATATATATATATTTTTATAATATTAACTTTTTAATAACATTTTAAAATTAAAAAAAAAAAGCATCTTTGAGTATGGACTGTATTTGATTTCTTTCATTATTTCTTAAAATTATAAATAAAAGTAACAAAATAACACATATCTGTCATGTGAATAAACATACTAAGATGATTAAGCTTGCACAATAACTTATGCTATTTTATATTTCAACCATTAAATTAAAGTTTTTCTTTCTTCTTTTTTTTTCTTTTCCCTACTAAACGTAGTGATTCAACAATGGGTTCTATTATTAAAATTAAAAACATTATGGGACTCTATGCCACAGCAACCAGCCAAAGTGTTGTGATTAAAAAGATTGTTTTAATATTTTCCGTTCTGATAAATTGAATTTGAAGGTTTTAGGGTTAGTGTGTCATTTTGTATCAATTTATAAAATATTATCTATTTCGTTCCATTGGATCTCACAAGTTGAAAAAGATGTTGAACTCTAGTATGCAATTGATGTGAGATTCACAATCTTTAAAACCGTAACATCTTCCATATTCTAACAAGAGCATATTGTCTTCAATAGCGCGTCGTTAGTTGATTTTGATATCAAATATCATAAGTCTATATCAACTTATAGATATTATTCGTTTTGATATATTAAGTCTCATGATTTGATCATTAAAGCACCTCATAAATTGAAGATAACTTAAACACTTTTAAACTCTATTAAACTCTAAGACATGGGATTCACGGCTTCTTTAGGACTGTGACACAGTGGCACAGCCCAGAGGAAAACTAAGAACTAGATCATCTCTACTTTGGTGTTTGAAGAACCTTTCTAATCAATCAGCTTGAACAAACCAATGGTCATTTAGTGGTCCACTTTAGTGCAAAATCTAGACGCCAAAGCTTCGATCTGCAACAATAGAAAACGGCACTACTATTGCAGTAAATCCAGCCAGCGATGAAATAGAAGAAGACGAAGAAGAAGACAAAAGTATGGGCATTTTATACTTCAAACAACGCGTCGCAAAATAGGACTAAAATATTTCTTTGTCATTTTCGAGGTGACGTCGGAAAAGGAAAAATACCAAAGGCTTGAGCAACTCCACACACGTACAGATCTTGACTATTACTATTATTCTCCCTCGTCTCTCTTTCGGCGATGGTTGTTTCCACGTGTTAAATTCAATAATTGGTGTATTTTTTTTATATTTTATATGTTATAATTTCATTTAAATAATATTTAATTATTTAATTTAATATATTAATAATTTATATTATTTAAATTTTTATATATTTATATATTCATATGACATAATATTAATTTTTTATATTATATCATGTAATATTTTTAATATTTTTATATAATTATATTATATTTAAAATTATCAAACCATGTAACTCTCTCAACTATTATTCTTATTTTCTTAAAAAAAAAAAAAAAGAGAAATCACCCCATTTTTCCATTTCCAGATTTTTATTATGATTGATTATGCTGTATGTATTCCCTGATATCCTACTTGATAACATTAGTAATCATTTGCCAAAATCCGTACTTTAAAGACGCCTGTATATTCCGTCCCAAAAAATAGCCCTGATTTGTTGTAGTTATTTGTTTTGGGTCCAATTTTTGGTAACTCTTACAAAAAGTTTTAATTTATATCATTTTAAATGGGTTTTTTTTTCTCAAGAGGAAGGCATATATTTCAGTGCAAAGTTAATTTGTTTTATAAGATTTATATTTATTTGATCTCTCTATTGTATTTTAAGTTCTATGCGTAAAAATTATGCACGTTAAATTTTAAATAAATTAAAAAATTTAATTTTTTGTTTGATTTTAAATTTTAATTAAATATATATAAAATAATATTTTTGATTGATATAATATGAGTATCGGATCAATTTAAAATCTTACGTATACAAAAAATAAAATTATATTATTACATTTAATGATTAATTTATTAAACTATTAATACAAATTAAATTATGAAAAAACGTGTGAAATTAATTATTAATTTTATACTAGTAGATATTGTATTGAACTCTTATTATTAATGCGTTATTTTTGGAGTGGGCTTTGTCGATCACAACAACTTAAAAGGGGCTCACCACCTTAACATGTGGGCTCCGATCTTAAACCTCCATGCAGCTTCTCAAAGTCACTTATCAAGTAACCCAGTACTTTCAAATGAACCTTCCATGTTTCGTTTCGATATTCACTTCCCTGGCTTTTCAGGTGAGCCAACGTTTCAACTTAGAGGATAAAACCAGAAATGGAGCATGCCAAAGCTCTCCCTTCATTTCATGTAGGGACGTATATCCTATGTGCCATAAAAAAGAAATATCTAAAGAGTTTAAATGTGGTTGCAGGGGAGGCCAGTCGAACTCCGGAGGAAAATATCACCAGCAAACTAACCCTATCTGGAACGAAATTTACTTGACGAAGTAACCTTCCAAAATGAGAGCTGCACAATATATTAATCTAAAATACCAAAACCCCAGTTATACATCTGACATAAGCCGGTTTACAGATTACCGGAAACTCGGGCATCCTTGTATTTATAGAAGAGCATATAAGACTGAAGAAGAAAGGAATGCTGCAGTGAGAATTCAAGATTGCAGTCATTGGTGCTTGCTTGGAGTACCCGACACTTGGAATGAGTTGCTATATGCTTCACTGTTGAAGGCTGGAAGGGGAATTTAGAGAAACTGGGAAATGTTATTTTCAATACTAAAGGGCCCAATTTGTTTTTCTTTTGGGAATATCCTGTGATTTGGATGTATTCTAGCGTTTAGAATGTTCAAAATATCCTATAATGTAGGGTCCCTAATCGAGTTCGACATTGAATTTGAAGCTCGACACAATGAACTTCTTTAATTCTTAGTTTCTTGATCTGAAAGTGCCTACTACATTCACATTACCACTCTTTGCAGGTTTAGAGAAAAAAAACCTTGAATTCTACCAGACGGCGGCCGAAAGCAAGATTTCAACATGAAATTAATTTGAAGATTTTACCGGTGACAAGTACATCTTTATAGATGTATTCATTTCACTTTTCTAGTTATCTGAGAAATTGGTCATGCACATGAATCAAGGTCGTTTTGAAAGTTTTTAGAGTTACAGACCCTCCCTTTGCTTAGATGGTATAGAATAAAAGAATTTCTTGCATTAAGAAACACTGAAAGAGAGACAGATGATCAAGTAAATATTGGATTCATTAACAGCAGCACTTGGCTGACTGCAAATTGCAAAACAAGAACCACACTCACACAGTTCAGGGTGGGGTTCTCGGCTCTAAGCACAAGTTTTTATTACATTTCAACAACCATAAAAGCAATACGATATAAGAAAAAAAGATATATATATATATATATAGCCAGAAAAAGACTCACGATTGAGTCAACTGCCGTTCTGTGACTTGCCGATTTGCCAGTGCATTAGCCAAAAAAGCCTCTGCTAGCTAGCTACTCTATAGGATCCTCCTCCCTGCGTGCATTGTTTACTGTTTAGCTGAGCCATTGGCTAAGCTTAGGCAAAGAGTTTTAATTCTTGGAGGAAGGTGAAGAATTCCAAGCTCCAACCCCCGATAATTTGTGAGGACCCTCATGGATGGATTCTTTTTCTTGCCAAAAAATTACCATACCAATCAGTTTTTAAGAAATTGAT
>JAQSVH010000010.1:25605743-25617164 GCA_029448705.1 Adansonia digitata | reverse complement strand
ATGTTTGTACAACTTGCGGGAAAGGGAGCGTTATCATAATGAAACGATTGGGGAAAGGGGGTACAAAGTCCAAAGCAAATTACTTGTATAGAAAAGAACATTAATTTTATGGGAAAAAAACCCCGGTTTGATCGGGGAGTTCGGAAGTTTCACATGGGACTCCCGCAGATTACGCTGTGGAGCTATCAGATTAATTCATTCAATTGGTTTCAAAACGCTTTTTAATCTAAGTCTAACCCCCTCTGCAAACGCTGCACGGTACTCGTAGATGTCAGTTCTCTGTGATTTTCCTTTGGTGGTTTGTCGATGTCTCTGCTGCCATTTTTCAATGTGAACCACACGTGTCTGCATGACAGCTTAGAAACCGGCCTCCATGTCGGGTCCCATCTGTTGTGCGCTTATTTTAACCTCTTCTTTCGTTAGATGTTCTTTTTCTCTTTGGTCCTCTCATTGTCCAGACTTTTTAGCTCTTCTTTCACCAAAATAATACTAATAATAATAATAATAAAGTATGTTGTAAATTTTTTCAAAATTGAACTGATTTGAATCGATATCTCAACCCCAATGCCCTTTACAATCAAAGGGTTTAAAAACTTTTTCGAGGCATCGGGGGGCCGAAGCGCACAGTCCGAGGCCATTCTGGAACGACGATAATAAGCTGATAAAAGAGATTTGCTAGGGCACTTCGTGTTACCCATAGTAAGTGGTAATTAGAAATTTAGTTTCAATCTCTCTATATCTCTCTCTCTCTCTCTCTCTCTCTCTCTCTCTCTCTCTAGCAAGTTGTATTATATGATATGATGGCCGTACTGTCATGTCCAGGCGGACTCAGAACTCATTGTCTTGACTGACAACGGACATGACCAGACACTGGGGTCTTTTTCTTTTGCCCTAATGACTATGTCTTTGCCTTTCGGTCTCCATGTTGACTTGACACTATCTAATCTCGGAAAGTGTATAACAGTTCTGAGTGAGATCTCACCCTGTAACTGTCAGTCAATGAAGATGGGGTGGGGTTATTTTATCATGTTAGTTGGAATATTATTATGATGGATATTAATAACTTAGAATCGTAAAATAAATATTATAATGTTATATTTTGGTTGATATTTTAATCTCCGATGAGAATTACAATGAAGTGGGATAGCGATACATATATATATATATTCTATATGGGTGCATTTAATTTATTAAAAATTTTTATTTGAAAGATTTTAGAGAGTCTGTAGTTTTATACTTATGTCTAAATATCGAATATCGGACACAGATATTTTTTTTAAAAAAAAGAAAAGGTAAGTTAGACTCATCTCAGCCTGCCTCTCTACAGTCTGTTGTGTTCTTTTTAGGGTTTTATAGCGGTTCACGAGCTCTATAAAATATAGCCATAAAGCTTAAACTGGCTGCTTTAGCTGCTTGCTAAGATCCTTTATTTTCAGCTGGATAAATGAGACTATCTACTTCAATCTTTACTGTATAATAAATATATTGTCTCATGGATAATGTGTGAGATAGGTCTAGAAATGAATTTTGTAATAATAATAAAATAAAATTAAGATATATATAAAATTCTTGATGAGATTTATTGGAAAGCAAAAGATCATAAAATGGTTTCCAATATAATATTCAAATTATAGAACGTGTTGGATATTGGTATATATTTAACATTAATATTTTTAATTTTTTTCAAGTTTTTTTTCATATATTTAGAGGGTTATACTTTTATTTTCATATCCAAGCATGTTTGATATAAGAGTCTGACATTGATATTTTAGGGAAAATGAAGAGTTTAGGTTTTTTTCCTTTGACTTTTTAATTTTCTTGAAGTATTCATGTTTAACATCTATATTTAGTGCATATCTAGACATGAGCACGATGATATGATATGCTGTACAAGGATCTTTAAAATACAGGGAAGAACTTAAAATAAATTAATTATACTTGTATGCAACATTCACCTGAGGGTTTAGAAAGCATAGGTTTTCAAATTGCCTTTCTTGTTGTCATATGATTGTGCATATATGGAGCTTTTGTACTCAGAATCCCATTCATTGTGGGGGATGCAGTTGTTTTTGTGGCAAAGTTATCTTCAATGCATATCTAGCTTGGCAATTGGCATTGGCTAATGTTGAAATTCTAAAATGTTGCTTAAATTTGGGCTAAGTTTTGATTCTTTGAACAATGTATGTCTAGATGTTCCTTTGCTGACAAGAAATTAAGAATGACCAAGCTTGATGTTTTTCATTTTTTTGGGGGCTAGATGATGGCAATGAATCATCGGACGAAGATGTCAGTGGTGTGGAGGTTGATGCACGAGATGCACGGCCTAGAAGTGAAGACATAGGTCTCAAAGATCAGTTGCTACGGAGATTCGGCAGTCACATTAGCACCTTGAAGCTGGAGTTCACAAAGAAGAAGAAGAAAGGAAAACTACCAAGAGAAGCAAAGCAAACATTGCTTGAGTGGTGGAATGTTCATTACAGTTGGCCATATCCCACGGTAAATTCTTTCCTTCCAGGCAGATTATAATACTTCAGTGACTGATTGTAAGGCATTAATTATTTTGATGGAAAAATTTTGAGATTGTGCCCATCTATGTTACACGGATTTTTCATTTTACTTAAAATTACTTTGTGTCTTATATTCGTATCTGGCATATATCGGATATGGTCATAGGGATATGATCCTCTAAATATATGCAAAAAATAAAGCATACCTGTGTTGGATATGTGCCAATATCTATCACTCAATCTCGAGTTTGGGTACCTTAGCTGCCGATTTCAAGGTATTATCTATTTTGAGATTAGGGTTTGCTATCATGATGTTATCTTTTAAGAAAAAATAGGGTAAGTGTGATCTTATTTTATAAATTCACATTCAATCCTTGGCGTGCATGGAATTGTTTTTTGCCTCAATATTGGTTTAGTTCAAAACCATGAGGGCAGGCTTTGATCTTTGCAATAATATCTCATAGCGGAGACAGTTTACCAATTCTTACATCTTAGTTGTTACTATAACTGCAAGGATTATTACAATTTTCATATTGTTTTGTTTTGTTTTTTTGGTGGTCATTCAGGAAGCTGATAAGATAGCATTGGCTGAAACAACAGGACTAGACCAGAAGCAAATCAACAACTGGTTTATAAATCAAAGAAAGCGGCATTGGAATGCATCTGAGAGCAGGCAAATGGAAAATTATCTGTCTGGGAATTTCTTTACAGATCAAGACTGAAGTTGTAAAAGTACATTTTCTCAAATGTATATCAAAGCTATCAGTTGAACTTTTTAAATTAGCTTTGTTTTCATTTGCCTTATCTTCCATTTACATTTGGAATGCAAATGTATTGCCTACTTTATTGAGATTGGACTAAAATATGCTTATTTCAAGGGGAAAATTATAATTGCATTTCCCTAATCATCTGCCACTAATTGAGGTTATGATAGGTTAAAATAATAAAGAAGTTTTTAAATTTTATCACTTTAATTATCTAAATAAATTTTTATATTTTTATCACATCCGAATAAATTTTAACTTTTAATTTATATTTAAGTAAGTCATTAATTTAAATAAATCTTAATTTTTAATTTAACATTAATTAATCTTTCGATTGAATGAAGGGGTTAAATCTTATTTAAATGTAATAAAATTATAAGGATTTACTTAAATAATTTGAAATAATTTTGAATTTTTTTTTAATATTACTACTTATCAATATTTAAAATTATTTTCAAATATATAGTGTTTGAGAAAAAAAAATGTTCAAATAGCAAGTAAATCAAAGTCCAAGTATCAAACTAATCATTAAGCATAAATAATTTTGCAAATAAGTGGCACCAAATTGATCTTTGGGAATTTCCCTGTGAGGTGCATCAAGTTTTTCAATAATACCAATTCATTTCATAGTTATAAATCCTAAGCAACAATGATAAGGTTTAATCTATCTTTTAAAGATAGTAAAATAAATTTAAATTTAAATATATTTTAATTTAATTTTAAAAAAATTAAAAATAAATTCGATCCGAACTCGCTTAATTATCACGCGAAGAAATTAACATAAAAGACCCAAGCATTGGAGAAGATGATGGGCTATGCATAATGTTCAACCGAAAATGGGCTGAATTTCTTTATTTTCAGCAGTATATATTTAATCAATATCGGTACGTGAAAAGCAAAGGATTAGATATCAGAATTCAGAACTTTTAACCAAGTAAAAAAATGGCTTCCCTTCGACTATCAGTTACTCACTTAGCTGATACCCGGTTCAAACGCCGGACGTTTCGCTGCGCTATCGAGTTCCAGGAGCTTTTCAACCGTGTTGTTTCTGTTTACGATAATGTAAGCGCCAATTCTCCCCATCGATCGCTGTTTTTCTTTTTTAAATAAACAATTCATCATCAACTTATCGTTTTTGATTTTGGGTTGGATACAAGTTTGGCAGTTAATTGATTTGCTGAGCTTCGGTCAGCATCGAGTGTGGAAACGCATGGCCGTTTCCTGGGCTGGGTTCGTATTCAACATTCTCCCTTTTTTTAATGCTTCTTTTGTTTCGTGGAATTTTTATTTAAGTAGTAATGAAACAGGGCAAAAACAGGAGATTTGATGTTAGATTTGTGCTGTGGACGTTGCGATTTAACGTTCCTCATGTCCGAGAAAGTTGGTTCCTCCGGTAAATATATATTTTTTTCATTCCCATTGTTACAATTTACTGGCATTTTGGGTTTTATGCTATGTTACTCAGATTCGGGCATGAGTGTTAGATATATTTATGTATGGTATGTTCAATTTTTTTTTTCAAAATATTCTTGTATTGGGAAGGTCTTCGGAAGATTATCTCCTCTATCCAACTCCGGATACAGGGCGGACATGGGAATTAAATACGGTTTTATGTAGCAAAAGAGAATTGATATCTGGATTGGTTAACTTTGTAGGTAACTGGCATTGATTTCTCAAAGGAGCCGCTATCAATTGCTTCATCAAGACAATATTTGTTTTCAGAGGCTTGCTACAATAACATTGAGTGAGCAGTGGTAAATCTTGTTGTTAACTAACTAATAACTTTTATCAAACAACCCATGTTTAAGGAAACGGAAATGCTTTTATCATAATGTGGATGCCATCAGTGAATCATTGCGAAGTTATAATTGCTTCTAAAATCATCGTAAGTTTCATTTTTGTCTATGTCATGAGTTAATTTTTGCTCGGAATTGAATCCAGATGGGCTGAAGGTGATGCACTTGATTTGCCATTTTCGCATAGTTTCTTTGACGCTATTACTATGGGTTACGGGCCACGTAATGTGGATGATAAACGTTGATCAATGCAGGAGATGTTTTGAGTTTTAAAGCCAGGTCTATAGACTATAGACAATCTTTGTTTTCTTCCGTTGATAATTAGGTTTTCTTTTCTAATTAAATTGTACCCATAGATTAATGAGAATGTTCTAAGTTTTGCGTGGTTTTTCAGGCTCAAGAGTGTCAATTCTTGACTTTAATAAAATCACGCAGCCATTTACTGCCTTGTTTCGGGTGGCCATAACTGTTGTGCCTTATTTTTGGTTCTATATCAGCGTCTCAATAGATACCATTATGATTTTTTTTTTAATGTCTTAAAGACTCATGAATTAGTGATGAATGTCATTCTGTGTCAGATAAGCTTGCACCTATGTTACTCGGACTTAGGTGGGAGTGTTAGATACGAGTACGTGTCGGACATGGGTATGTTCGATTTTTTTCTAAGATTTTTCATGTATGTGGGGGGCATATCCTCATACCCTTGTCTGAAAATGTGTTGGATATAGATATTTAAAGAAAACTGAAGATTTGGAGCAACATAGCCTTGCACTTATAGCACATAAAGTTCAATATCGAAATATTGCACCTCTAGCCCATAAAGTTTGATACTCAAATAGTGAATTATGCTGCTGCCATGAGAAACTAAACTTATCTTAAAATTTTCTTTTTGAAAGGAATGGATGATTGATAATTTAGTAGTTCCAACAGCTACAGTTTATGGCCTTGCCAAGGAGATCAAGTATTTGAAAACCTCAATCGATGAGTTTTTAACAGGTACGTTATCCTTTAATAGCCTATAGTTATTCATGCTGAATTATTCTTTTCTGCAACGATTAATTTTCTGCATGATCACGGCAAATTCAGTCTTTGAAATCTAATTTTGTTTAATCTCATTTAGCATCGATATTTATAAGTTATAGATTGTTGTAACCGAGGTGCCTATTAGATCTATATCAGTTTAACTTTCATTTTAGGTCTTCTTAGTTGGATTTCTTTTGCAGACCGGATCTTTTTCTTTGCAAATGAAACTATTGTATCCTATGTTACTCGAACTCGGATATGAGTATCGGATATGGGTATATTTAATTTTTTAAAGGTTTTTCCATGTATTTGGAGGGTCCTTTAAGAATCATATCCTCATACCTATGTTTGAATCGGACACGAGTACCTTAAGAAAAATGGAGAGTTGGAGTAACATAGATTGTATCTTTAAATCAAAGCCCAAACTATGCTACAATGCTTTTCTCCAAACTAATTTCATCTATTTGTATTGCTTCTCAGAATGTTAAAACAATTGTGATATTGATCTATTGCAATTTGTAATTGGGCTTTAAATGCAAAACTCGAAATAATCCGAATCTAGGGAGGATTTAGTACAGCGAATCCATTTTATTATCTCTGTTTGATTGATAAATCAATAATAAATAATAATGATTTAGTTTTTGGCTTAATGTTGCCATAATGTTACTTTTTATGTTCTTCTAAAGCTTACATGTATAGATTAATTGGAGGGTTTGGCTGTTTTACCAAAAACCATTGGGTTTTGACCTAACCTGACCCTATAGGGACAAGTCGTTTTGAAAACATTTTTGGGGCGAGGCGGGTTGGTTTTTGATTGAAAGTTTCAGGATTGGGTTAGGGGTGGTTTTAGATAAAATTCACTTAGTATATTTACTAAAATACCCTTTTCTGATTTTATAATTATTTTTATATATTTTAGTTAGGTTCCTTAATTGAAGGAGACTTTATCATGTCTCTTTGGTTTAGTTGGTAGTTTTTGGACATGGAGCTTAAGTTTTGGGTTGAGGGGATTTCTTAATTTCTGGGTCAGGTGCTAGAACTCCAGTTAAGTTTGGGATCAGGCAGAGATGTTTGAAGGTCAGGTCGGAGAAAGGGCAGGCAAAAATCCTCCCTGCTTCAACCCATTGCCATCCCTAATGTCTTAATCTATTCTACAGGCTGGGTACTTTAAAGCCCTAGAGATTAATTTGCCCCTGTGGATGTTAAAATGATCTGAGGTTATAGATAAAAAAAAAAAAACCTTCATAGTAAGTCAAAAGTTTTTATACATGATACATTATACAATGTTGTGTCATCAAGCTAATCACATCTGATGTGGAATAACTTGCTTAGGTATTCGGATATCATCTGCATTTTGACGATAAACTATTTGTTCTACGTAGTGCTTGCAGTTTTTTGCTCACAAGTGCCTGAAACAAGATGCTTGACCCTGATGAAATTCTAACGGGGCACTCTTTGGAAGCTTTTCGGTTATCAAAACTATTAGTGCTTTCCTATGTCAGATATACTCTTTCACCTCCTTCCAACTTTATAGATCATCTTGGGGAAAAGGAACTGTGGGTGACAGTGGCAATTGAATCGGCATTACTTGCATTGAGCGGAGAGCATTCATTCTCGCTTGTGTCATTGAATTCCATAGTCTTTTCATCTATGAAAGGAGGAATAGTTGGTGCAGGGAGGTCTTCCTCTTTCTTTGTTAGCATCTGTAATACCTTCGACATTGATGGTCTTAGTGTTCGAACCTCTTGGGCACAAAGAAGTCCGATATGCACTACTCTGAAAACCTCATTCTTGATGTCGCTGCATCGGTTGTTATTATCTAACATTAGATTTGGGTCGTAGATCTCCTCCACGGTCCCTAACTGAAAGTGTTTCCATGCCTGTTCCACCCATCAAAACACAAAAAAGAAAAATGAAAAACTTTAAGAAACCCTTTTTATCACGGGAAATCAGCTTTATTTAAAGTGTTGCTTCATGTAAGGAAAATGTTAGAAAGAGGGACTGTCTGAAGCTTACAACTGCAACTAGGCTCTCGGAAAATTCTGTCTCTTTGCTCCTGTTGTTTTGCTTACCGGTTACAATCTCTAGTAAAAGCACTCCGAAACTATAGACATCTGCCTTGTCTGTTAACTGGCCATTGGCTAGGTATTCCGGAGCCATATATCCTCTGCGGATTGTTAAAGTAGAAATTTTATTTGTTCAAACATGAGAAGCTTCTGAATTATGCTAAACAGTAAATCATGCCCAGAAACAACGAAAAGAAGATTATGCTTACAGTGTTCCAGCAATGGCAGTGCTGATGTGACTCTGATCTTCCTGGAAAGTCCTTGCCAACCCAAAATCAGCAATTTTGGCACGGAACTTCGAATCCAACAAGATATTGCTAGCTTTTATATCTCTGTGAATGATTTTGTTCTTCTGGTTCTCGTGAAGATAGACTAAACCTTCTACAGTCCCTATAATAACTTCAAATCTCTTTTCCCAGGGCAGTTCTTTACCTCTGCTTGGATCTGTTGTGTTTTCGAAGCTGTTAGTGTATTATATCAGTATCATTTGAAGCTTTGGCATGCATATTGGACGTGAAGTATTGGTGTTTACCGAAAATGAAATGATCAAGGCTCTTGTTAGGGAGGAACTCGTAGACAAGAAGACTTTCTGGTCCGGAACAACTACATCCTAGCAACCTGACCAGATTTTTATGCTCCACACTGCTTATTATGTTGACTTCGTTGTAGAAATCCACCGCTCTGTGTCGATTGTTGAAGAAAAGCCTCTTGACCGCTATCTCTCTTCCATCAGGTAGAGTTCCCTACATATGACATATAGAAATAAATCATTGACCTTAACACACTGGTTAAATGCCAAAGAAGACATTGAAATCATCGATATCTTTGTTTGATGCATATCCAGACATGGGCATGGGGATGTAAGTACTACAACCCTCTTAGGACTCTCTAGCATGGAAAAATTTACAAAACATTGAATATACCTGTGACTGATATTCACACCTCAAATCGAGTAACTTAGGCGAACATAAGATGAAAAACTACCTTATAAACTGTCCCAAATCCTCCTTGTCCGAGCTTGTTCACTTCGTCAAAAGATCCTGTAGCCTTCTCAAGTGTAGAGTACTTGAAATTTAAGCTAGTATCATGAAGGAGTTTCGCCATCTTTTCTGCATCATTTGAACCTGGAATACGGTAACATTTTTAGCTACAACGACGGAAAACCAGGTAAAAAATTTGTAATCAGTATCATGTTGTTAAACCAAAACTTGCTTCACCACAATCCCTCGAAGAAATATTTGTAACAATTATAATTGAATGCTTTTTATTACATTGGCTGAACTAAAACATTTTCATGTCTTATTCCTTTGTTCTTTTGAGTTTTTGTTGGTGCAATGGAAAGTGAATGGTAAAATCTAGTAGATAGACGTTTTTGTAATACAAAAGAAATCGTGATTTGAGAATAGGGAAAAGAGGAAAGAAGTTGTAGATATTAGGATTTAAGTTTCACAACTGAGGTGGCTGCATGAACAAATTGCCTTGGGCTAAAGTAGGGATGGCAACGGGCCAGGAAGAGGTGAATTTTTACCTACCATAACTACGTCCTGACCTTCAAATATCTTGCACTCAAGACCTGCCCCAAACCCAAACTTAGCTTCTAGCAACCCAATCCTGAAATGAAGAAATCCCTCTCTCGAAACATAAGCTCCATTTTCAAAAATTTATCAATTGCATCAAATACACATGTGATAAAGTCTTATAGAAATTAAAGAACCTAACTAAAATATATATAAAAAATAGTTATAAAATAATTGAAAAGACATTTTAATAAATATCTGGGGGTGGGATGGATTTGATCTAAAACTGCTTCGGCACGGCCTCCAAACTTCCAATAAAAATCCTGACTTGCCCCCAAACTCCATTTTTTTCTCCTTTTTTTTTTTTAAAAAAAAAAAAAACCCTTCTTATGGGGTCGTCTTACATTGGATCTTGATGGGTTCAGGTAAAATTGCCAATCCTAGACTTCAAGCTTTTGATTCAGTAAATAAGCTTTTTACCTCTTTTCTTTTGAATGTATCTACGCTTCCAGATGTAAACTCCAACAGCTACTGCAACAGCTAAAACAACCAGGGAACTGATGGCAGAAACAACTATAATGATAATGGTTCCTGCAAATTCATGAGTCCAAGTTCACAATCAGCTTAAAACTATCAAGTTGAAAAGTCTATAACGATAAAGAAGATTGAAATTCATCTTTTTTACCTCTTGAAATTGCATTTCCTGGTTCTTTATTGAGGAAATCTGTGTCGGAGTACCTCATGAAGCAGCCAGTGTTGAGTGCCCTTCCCTCTGACCATGGCAAGCACCTTAAAACTGATGCAGTCGCATTATCCAAACATGCTTTACATGAACTCTGGTTCAATGTCTTCCAACAATTAACCAGAACATAAGCTGTCTCGTTTGTTCCTGAACCTGCCACATGAGCTTTGGCATAGCCACTATTATGAAGTGCAGCAGTAACTGCGTTTGTCAAAGCCTGTCTCACTGGTTCTTGGAAATTTGACCCCTTCCTGGTCGTATTCCCGCACACGGTGGTGTCTTCCGGTCCTGTGTACTCCTCGTAGAAGCTATAGTTCCCGGATCTCATGAAGCACCCATCAAGGAAAACGCGGCCGCCATTGTAGGGATAGCATTGAGGAAGAACCGTACGTCCTTCAGCATAGCACAACACGCAGTCGAGCAAAGATAGATCCCCATAGCACTGACCGAGGCCATAGTTAGCATCAGGCCCTGAACCCACAACCGCCGTTCCGAAACCTGACTCACGTATAAGTTCACTGATTTTCTCCATTAAAGCAATAAAATTTGGAACAAAAACAGTTGTGTTGTGCTCCCGCACTGTGGGACATGTCATTCTTATTACTTGGGCTCTGGCATCTCCTCCTACTGTTTTGAGCAATGCTAGAGATCCGATAAGAACCATGAAAACATATTGACTTGTTTTATGATCCATTTTTCTTCAAGGCAAGCTTGGATTTTGGAGTTGGCCAAATTATCTGCAAGCTCTATTTGCTAGGGTCAAGAAATTGGCTTAAGTGGCATCAACCGTGAATTTATCAATAAACCTGAAAAGAAAATGGAAATTGATTATGCAAAATCAACTCGTTCCAAGAATCATCTTTAATTTAAAAGAAAACTACCACGAGGATGAAAAATGGAAAGAAAAGTGATTGGTGTTGAAATTGTGGCCTATTTTACTTGGAATTGGATGTGAGCATCGAGTGTAAGTATATGTTCGATATAAGTATGTTTAATTTTTTTAAAA
>JAQSVH010000010.1:25528541-25541675 GCA_029448705.1 Adansonia digitata | reverse complement strand
TATAGATTTTTTATAATCTTTTGGAAATTTATTTTTATTTTTAAATTTTTTTAATCAAAATAATAACTTTTACATTTGTTGCCACTGCGATGTGCTATGATTGGTTGAAAATGTTATATCGTTTTTTTTTTTAATGGCGTTAGGATTTAGGGTAAATTTTTTAATAAAATAAAAATTAAAATACCTATTTAAGCCAAAAAACTTTAAATACTTAATTGAAAGAAATGTTATAATGCAAAAGTTAATTTTTAATAAACCTTAAAAACTAAGTCTTTTAAGATTTCCCTTGTTAAAAGAACAACAAAAAATAAGGGAATGGGGAGTCTTCTGAAGTCTTGTGGATGATTCAAGAAGGGAAACATCCATTTACATCGATATAAAATTAATTTATTTTTAGAAGTTTTTTGAACTTTTTATAAAATTTATAATTCTTAATTTGATTATCATATTTTATATTTTATTCATATAAAATACATATGTTGAGTTTCATATAAATTAAAAATATTATACTATGCATTTTGTATAAAAAATTTTAACTTTTAAATAAATATTAAAACATATAATATTTTCGATCGACATAAAATAAATATCGGATTGATTTGAAATTTTATTTGTACGGTGAGTATAATTATATTACTAAATTCAATAATCAATTAATTAAAATATTAATCATATACAAAATACTAAAAATTTATAAAACTAATTAATTTTATAAAAGTATAAATTGAACTCTTCCCTTTTTTAAGTACTTGCCAGCCAATTTCTAGCCCAAACAAACAAAATTTGGCAGCCACATTCTTCTTCTCAGAAAAAAAAAAAATTAAAACTAATTATATATAAGAATATTTTGGTAAAAAACAACGTATCCTCACTTCATTTGCTTCAGAATATTAAATATTATATTTTAATCTAATTAAAATTTTGTAACATGAAATAATTAATATAATTGATATGGCATCGAAACAAGTAAAACCAATCACGAGCCGATATATATAATACGAATATATTAATTTTTTTTAAAAATTACATATTTTAAAAATTATATTTTATAAATATAATATTAAATTTAAATATTTAAAAATAATATCTTGGCATCATTATTAATAATTAATATAAGAAACAAATATATATATATAATTATAAATCCTTGACTATGAACATGACAGAAAAGCGAAGTTGACGCATTAATTATAGACTAAAAGAATATACGGTCATTTCTAAGAAGTTTACAAGGAATAGCAACATTTATTAAAAAATGATTAGTTAGTCCAAAGCCGGATGACAGCCGAAAAAGCAAGGAAAAGTATTAAGTTAAAAAGGTCACTTATTCCTAGGCCTGGCCTTGTGTGACCCGGTAGTCCGGTACTTGCCTATGTCATGCTTACAAGTCTTAAAATACTCGATATACTCTTCTTCTAGATGCCGATTTTGATAAATTAGGCCGTAATCCACCCGCAAACTATATATACAGATGGCAAAACGATCGTCCAACCGATTTCGCATTGACATGCTTCGCTTTAAATTGAAATTATATATATTTTTTATTTTTACTATATATATATATATAAGATATATATATTAATATTATATATCTGTTTAGTATATATGTATATTACACATTAAAGAATTATTTTTATAAATAAATTATAATATATATTTTGTAATATTGAATGACAAATAAGTAGTAAAAAAAAGTGAGGTGGAATGATGTGGAGCAATATGAAGCAATTATGAATATAATTGATATAAAAAATAGAAAATTTCAACATTTATGCAAAGAGAATATGAAAATGAATAAGATAATCTCTATCTTTGTCGTGCTTTAATTAGCTGACTAATAATCCAATAATCATAAGGAGAAATTATCACATGGTATCGCAATAAAATTATTAAATTTTACAGGCAAAATTAATAAAATGATATATATACACTTAGAATATAATAAAATAAAAATTAACGAATTAAATCAAATGATTTGTCAACTATATTCCTAAAATGATTAAGTTATTCTATATTGGATGGAGTTTAGAACTAATATATATATATATATATAGACACACACACACATACACACATATAATTGAGTGTTCTAAGGTTAAAGTATGTTCAAGTGAATGGCCATGAATTTAAAATTATGGATCATCTATGTAGTGTCGGTGGTTTTAGACCATAGATTACAATTCAAAGAATAATGTTATAACATTAAAAATAAAAATTATAATCACAAAGAAATTTTAAAATTTAAGAGTTCGATTATTGCAACTTACATATATTTTGTTCATTTTAAAATCAATTAAAAAAATCAATCGGATGGTCCAATTTTATGATTCGAACATTTGATCTAAAATGAGTGGATATGTACTTAGGACTTGGACCATCCTATACATACTTGTCCTAAAAAGTTTAAACCATGAATCATCCATCAAATAACAAAAACATCTTAAAATTGATATAAATTCACTTATTCGAGTCGATCTGTGAGTTACCCTACATTATTGCTCCCCTCTAAACTATTCACTTTCGAGTTAATTTTGGAGAAAAAATTTTATAGGAAAATTTTGTGTTTAGGATTTTTGTTGTGTGAAATTTTAATTATAATAAATCTATACAATTAATAATACTCTTGATTGAATTTAGTATCACTAATCAATTACATTAACTCAGTGAAGAAAAATACGTAAAAACTAAATTAGGATTATAATAGTTAAATAAAATCAAGAGTACTTAAGTCGTTTAATTAAAAAAAAAACCACTTACTAAAAGCTATCCGTCTTTTAATTTTTAAAATATAATTACTCACTAAAAATCTACTTACCCATTTTTTAACATATTATTTTTTAAAATGAATTATTTTTTTCCAAAAAAAAGACTTTTTACCCTCAAAGTTAATTTAAAATTATAATAAATTTACTAAATACAAGATTTTATTTTATTTTATTTATCTACGTAATGGGTATATTAAAATCTAGTATTTATGGAAGTTTGCTTTGTTTACCTAAAAGTGGACACCGATCAAAATTAGGTAAAAATATATAAAAAAGATAACACATTTTGCAAATAAATTGAAATATTTTGACTGGATAACTCTTAAGGTTGTGCCTTATTCCTCAAATTAAAGAATAGTATCTCTCATCCTTATTCGGACTCTTTTTTGTTTTGTTTAAATTATTCATATTTAATATAACAATATTTTCTATTTTATTAAAATTGTTAATTTTTTAAATATTCATATTTTATTTGATAATATTTTTGGTATTATTCGAACTTTTATTTTTTAAATTATTTATATTCATTATAATTTTTTTAATATTATTTATATTTTTATATTTTTTAAATTATTTAAATAAGATAAAATAATATTTATATCATATTTAAATATAAATTAAGAGATAAAACTTTTTAAATATATAAAAAAAATATTAAATTTAAATAGATTCACTTTAAATCTGGGAATATGGCTCTCAGTCCATATCCGAAGGATATGTCGTATTAGTTCTTAAACTGCATGCTGTATTTTGCTCGTATTCTACGTTTTCCGTCGTTAAAAGTTTCGTAGGATTTGGTGGTGCTTATCTCTTTTTTATGCATGATTGAACACTTCTGTTTTTTTTTTTTGTCGTTCTTTATAGCTATCTTTTTCACTGTTTAAAAACATGTCGTTTTCGTTTTTCCCAACCCGAAGTAGGGACAAAGCTTTATATCTCGAAAGATTTACCCATGGCAACCTAAATATCCAGACCAAGATCTGTTGTTAAAAGATAAAAGAAAAAAAAATGAAAAATTTTGTAGAAAACCCATTGACTTGCAGCTTAAATCAAAGTCTATCAACTGCATGGAACTTTCGTTGCAATTGCCTTTGGAGATGACACGTTCACACTTGGTAGTTCCATGTGCCGCACCTTCCCCTCACCAAACTTGTTGACCTTTCATCTCAAATTCATCAAATTCCATTGATTATGAAAGGGAAAAAAAAAATCTCAAATCTGAAATCTTATCAGAAAAAATTTCGGCTCAAATGTGTTACTTTTGTTGTTTATTGTAACTCTCATTTGATAAATCAAGTTTCCTGCTATTTTTCAGGTAAATCCCAAAGCGGTAATCAGAGTTTATCTGCGACTTTTCAGATAAACGAAGGTTTGAACATTATTTACTAATTTTTTTTTAAAATTTTTACTTATCCATGAAGACGATGACCCAGAATCCAAGGGTCGTTGATAATAATTAATTTGATAAAAATAATTATTAATTAATAAATGCATTGATTGAAAATGCAAAAATGACCAAAACAATGGCAGTTTTGACTCATTTCTTAAATTACAAGTGGGTTTTCTTGGTGGTAATAGTTGCGTCTATAATTAATATACATCACTTTCTTTCTTTCTTTTTTTTTTAATGAAACTTTGGGGTGTTAGAACTTTCCTTTCATTTTTATGAATATAGAAATACTTTTCTCTACAGTCATCTCTTGCGTGTTCATCTCTGGAAAAACCAAAACCCACCAAGAATTTCTTCTCCTTTTGTCTTTCCTTGGAGTTTCTTGAAGTGTTTAATTATCATTTTACTTTTTTGTGGAAAATCTATTTTTTATTAATCAATTTTCAAGAACTTTCAAACGGTGGTTGTTAAAGTAGTGTTTTCCCACTATTAAACATTGTTTTATTTTTTATTTTTTAATTTTATATTTAGGTTGGAATTCTTCATTTATTGTCAATTAATTTTAGGTTAAATGTTGAGCATGGTATTAGGTTTTGTTCTGTGATTCTACTTTCTGAGTTTAAAATGGTGTTATCCCACATCGTTTAAATTTTGGGTTAACCTTGATCTTATATTTCAGGTATTGCCGTGGATACCTAATTTGGTATCGAAATCCGAGTTTTATTATGTTGTTCTCGCATATTATTCGTGTTTGTTACATTTATCCCGCATATGTAGTCAAGTCTTGAGTTTCGTTGGTCTTGTATTCATATTCAGACTTTTTACCTATTTGTTGTTAAATAATGTTAAGTTAGATGTTTAATCAGTGTCAACACCAGCATCTTTTCAAGTCTTTTGTTTCATATTAGTAATTTTCCATGGAAATTTCCTTTATGTGGAACCTTTAAATACTTAATTTATAGAATTAGAATTTAAGGACTGTACAAACCTTTCACATCCTTCACCCTTTTCATTTGCCAATACTTAATTCAAGAATCAAAGATATTTTAACAGGTTTCAAGTATTTTAGGTTGCAAGATTTTGATCAATATTCAATCATAGCACCCATTTTGTGATTGATTCTATGTCTTATTTAAGTGACTTAAACTTCCAATGATTTTCATGGTTGACTTTATTTGGTTTGCAGAAAGGAGATAATCCCTTTTCTTAGCTTAATTTTGTTGGATTAATATTGGTTATGGGGGGCAAAAGCTCGAAGGATTCTAGTGGAAGAGGGTACCAAACAAGCAGGTCAGGTGGTCCAGATTCATGGAGTCATTACGGATACCCACCCTCGCAATCCGGATATCCTCCACCAAGTTCTTACTATACACCACAGCACCACTATGCTCCACCTCCACCACCCTCGTATAATTATGGATCGCAATCGCCCCGGCGCGTGCATAAGAGTATGGAGAGGAAATACTCAAGGATAGATGATAACTACAAAACTTTGGATCAGGTTAGCTTGCTGGTGCTGCAATTCTTTTGAGTTTTTATCTGTTCTGTTTTTGTTTTTGTTAATATAGAGAATCGGTGTGGCTGGTTGTAATAATAGATAGGGATATTTGTCCAAAATGAGCATGATCTCTATTACTCGGACTCGGGTTTGAGTGTCAGATATGGGTATGTGCTTGATACAGGTATGCTTATTATTATTATTATTATTATTTTTAAGTTTTTCCATGTATTTGGAGGATACTCGGAGGGTCATATACTTACCCATATCTAAACATGTGTTGGACACCGGTGCCGAACATGAGTACTTAAAGAAAATGCAGAGCCGAAACAAAATAAGTTTGGACTAGTGGAAAAATTGTTGGTTTTTTGAACTATTTGTATAGAAAGCTCATTGTTCCTCTTAACCTTTTCTGTATTGATGTCTACCTTGTGATGAAGTTGGCAGTGGTTTTAAGTTGGTTTTTGCCGGCTTCAATCATTCCGTTGTTGCGTACTTAAAATTGGCCCCTGTCGCAGAATATCTATTTATCTATGAAGAGCAGTTTGTACTTCAGAATATTATAAAGTAATGACATGTTCAGACAACGAAATTGCTGGTCACAGGTTACTGCTGCCCTTGCACAAGCTGGCCTTGAGTCCTCTAACCTTATCGTCGGTATTGATTTCACAAAGAGCAACGAATGGACAGGTATTACTTATTGATTCCATCTGATTCCTAGCTGCTTTTTTTTTTTTAAAGACCTGCAATGCACTGTTAACTTCAATGGAAAACCAGGTGCAAGATCATTCAACCGCCGAAGCTTGCATCACATCGGGAATGGTCAAAATCCCTATGAACAAGCTATATCAATTATTGGACAGAGTTTATCTGCTTTTGATGAGGATAACTTAATTCCCTGTTATGGATTTGGAGACGGTAAAGTTCAATGAAAGTGTTTTTTTCTTACCATTCTACATTAATTCAATTTCTCTACTTGGACTGTAAGATGATATTCACTTCATGTATTTTCAGCATCGACACATGATCAAGACGTCTTCAGTTTCTATCCGGATGAGAGATTTTGCAATGGATTTGAGGAGGTGCTTGCCCAATACAGAGAAATTGTTCCCCACCTTCGACTCGCAGGTGCTTGATTTAACTTGGTCCATTGGATTATTCTTGTTATATACATCTTGAAGTTGAACTGGTTGGTTCTTACAGCGACTGCTTTATGTTTGCTTATGGCAGGACCGACATCCTTTGCGCCCATCATCGAAATGGCCATGACTATCGTCGAGCAAAGTGGTGGTCAATACCATGTTTTGCTGATAATTGCCGATGGACAGGTAATTCCTGACATTTTCCGTACTTTGACAAATTACTTCCATTTTCGTAGCATACGGAAGAAGAGAACTAGGAATTTTGATGAATCGATATTGGTTGTATTCCCTCTGATCTAGGAATAGACAGAAAATGAGACATGCTCCACAAAACTTGATCGGAGTAACAAAATTTGTTCATTACAAGGGTAGATCACCTTAATGATCATTCGTCCGGGCAATACATACATTGGGTTCTGACTAAATAGGAGATATTTTATTGACAATGCTTTCGTAATAGTAATGTATTCTTTGAAAGTACAAATTTTAGCTAATCTGGAAGGAAGGATATATGTTGCTGATTCTGTATTTCTGGGTGAAATATTGATCTCAGTTTTCTGACACTTTGATCTCATATATGTTCTAGGTGACAAGAAGTGTTGATACACAGCATGGGCAGCTTAGCCCCCAAGAGCAAAAGACAATTGATGCAATTGTTCGAGCAAGGTGACTGTCATTAACTTGCCACTTGCTTTAGCATCGTCTAGCACCATATATCCTGACATGTTCATTTGGTTGTAGTGAATTCCCCCTATCAATTGTCCTAGTCGGGGTTGGTGACGGACCGTGGGACATGATGAGGGAGTTTGATGATAACATCCCTGCTCGTGCCTTCGACAATTTTCAGGTGAGTAATTTTCGATGTCTCTTGTAATTGTTGAAAACTGTAATTTACTTATGTCTTCGGATGTTCTCAGTTGTTTAAAGCCACTTTTCTTTTGGTCTTACTAGTTCGTGAACTTCACGGAGATTATGTCGAAGAATATGGATTCGTCCAGAAAGCAGGCAGAATTTGCACTTTCGGCATTGATGGAAATACCTTCTCAATATAAAGCAACTATTGAGCTCGGCCTATTGGGGTAAGTAATCAAATTTTTTATCGACTGCTCTTGGATGTTCATTTCTATAATTGTTCATAATGTTTCATTAATTTCTACTTTTCCTTTCAGAAGAAAGAAGGGAAATATGTCGGAGAGATTTCCTCTCCCTCCTCCCATTTACGGTACCTCTTCGAAGCCTTATTCTCGCTCGAGCAGTTTTCAGCAGAATGCATCTCCGTATTCTCGTTCAAACAGTTTTCAGCAGAATGTGTCATCTTATTCCGGATATGATACTGCACCTAGCACAGCCACCGGTCCATCTTCCAGCTCCCTTTACGATCATCAGGTATGCAAAACATACCATTGAAACAACATTGTAGTTATTATCATTATCATTCCATTGATAGTGATATACTTTTATGCTATCTATAAGGAACTAATCCTTTTTTTTTTCGCGAACTCGGACAGGTTTGCCCCATTTGTCTTGGTAATCCCAAGGACATGGCCTTCGGTTGTGGACATCAGGTTAATTACTCTCGGTTTCCTATCTAATGTGCTCCAATTCTTCATTTTTCTTGCAGTACCTGAGTGTTAGATCCGAATATGGGTGTAGAGATATGTTCCTTCAAGGACTTTCCAAATACCCATGTCCTACACTCACACTCAAATACCTATGTCCTACACTCACACCCAAGTCCGAGTAGCATAATTTCACATTGCTCTTTCCAGGTTATAAATCAAAATAGAACTAAGTATTGACATCATTTTCCCCCTTTATTCTTTTATCCTTCAATTTGACAGACTTGCTGTGATTGCGGAGAAGACCTCGAAGCCTGCCCCATTTGTCGAAGCACCATCCAAACTCGAATCAGGCTTTATTGATCTGCCTTCCTACTCGCATTTTTCAGTTTGGCAAACAGCTGAAATCGAGTATTCATTGTCCGAAAACCCGAAATCAACGAAAGGTTAGCCATTGACTATATTACCTGATGAAAGTCCCTTTGGGGTGGTAAATATAAGTTAAAAACCACCAGCTGAAAAACTCTGTGCTGCTTTGCTTGATTATGGAGATTTAAGGACGTTGGCAATATGAACAACAATTTAAATCTGCAAAAGTGAAGGAAAAAACTCAGGTCAATGAAGGATTTTTGCTGAATTGAAGTCTCTTAGTTTGTAAATACATTAGGAGCTGAGGCATCTTTTCCCTGGATAATTTTGTTTGTATGAATTGAATTAAAAAAAAAAAATACTTCGCAAATAGTTGTAAAAAATAAGTCCGAGACTTAGGCCCGTTGGTTTACTAGACAACTTTAAGTGGTAATATATAGCAGGTTCATGGTTCGAATTTTAACATTTAAAACATGTTTCCTATCTTTAGATTATAGTTTTCATTGTATTAAAAAAAAGTTGGTTAAAATTTGAGTGAAGAATAATGAGTATAGGATACGATCTTCTAAAACCATGATTTCCGAATTTTTCATTTTTATTAAAAAGTGTATGTATTGGATACATATCTTTTCAGACATGAATATAAGATACGATATTTCAAATGTTAGATATGATTACATATCCGTGTCTGATAATTACTCTACATTTGAATTAACATGACACCTGTCTAAAACTGCTTTAACAACAAACATGGAATTAAATTGACGTATGTTACGCCATTTGCATTTCAGAAGTGTGAAAAGTTTACAGTACATTCATCCAAAAATATTAAATATTTCTTGAGTTCTAGGTCTAGGGTTGGAAGATGGAATTAAGTTAATCTGCTCAATTGTATAAAATTTAGAAAGAAGATGAAAATCATTAATGATCAGAGTCTACTTGATCAACACATGCCCTTACATCTTCGTATCTTTTCAGCTACGAAGCAAGGACACTTTTATCATTTGAGTTTTCAAATGTCGAATTCATTATGAACATGGTTCCAATACAACAACATATTTGTCGAATGTATGAAAATATGTCACAAAATTGAAATAAATTTAGACACTCTAAACATTGTTAGATACGTCTGGACACACTAAAACATAAAATAAAGGGATTTTTTTAAAACAAATTGAAAAGTTATTTGTACGCTAATATTATTTAATTAAAAGTATTAATTTTATAACTTTATTATATATTATTACATTAAAAGTTTTACCACTATGACCTCTTGTATTCGTGTATTCAATTTTTTTAATTTTTATATTATTTTATTTATATATTTATATTATATTGTATTTATATTATATATTCGTATAATCGATAGATTTTCGGCCTTTGAACTTCTATGCATTTTCCCTTTTCATTTTGGCAGTGGGTCATTATTGTGATCAAGCTGAAATCCTTTCTTTTCCTTTGCTTCTCAAAGCAGTAGATGGAAGGGACCGTAGCCAACAGTAGTTCCAATGACAGGCTTTTTCCTTTAGGCTTTTTATTATTTCTTTAGACGCAAATGACTTTCGATATAATTAAATAAATATAATATAAATAAAATAATTAAAATATAATATAAATTATTAATATATTAAAATTTATATAAATATAAAATATTTTAAATATAATTATAATATAATAAAATATATAAAATGATAAAATAATTAAAATTTTCCGACTTTCAAAACCCTCTAGAACTTTGAAAATCTTTTTTCTTTTTGGTATTCAATCAAATTGATTTCATCACACATAAAAGAAAAAAAAAATTGATTTCATCAAGAAGACCCCAGAAATCGAGAAAGCTGTTCCGAAGCTGTTGGACAAGAAATTCTACTTCCTCGTCGCATTTCTCAATTAAGATTCCCTCGATGTCCCTTGAACGCTGAAGTTCGACGAACTTCGATAGATTGTCGGTAAAAGATCGAAGACAGCTAGTAAAGAAAGAGGGGGGAGGGGAATATCATAAGGATATCGGAGTTTTGTTTTCGTAATTTGTCGTTACTTAAAAAGTAGTAAGCAAATTGCGGCAACGGATTTTTGACCGCCAGAAATTGTCGTAGATGATTGGTTAGGAGGAAAGATAATAGCATGTTATTTCTAGAATCTGGTAAAAAGATCTTTATCTCGCAATCAAGAATCGTCAATGAAATCGATGTTTACGCTTTCTTTTTTACCTGCTATCAACTTTGACTCACTCATTTGAATTTAATTGCTCGATACTTGCGAACTTAATGAGTGTGAACAGTTAGCAACTCATCAAATATGGTGTTATAATACTAGGCATCTTAACTTTTTGTTTTTATTTGCCTTAAAAGATGCAAAAGGTTCCTTTTGTAATTATGATACAACGAAGGAAGAGCTAGACTGGCCACTCATGTTGGTGGGATTCTATCTTTTATTTTATTTGCAGAAAAATAAGAAGTAATTGTGTAAAATATTCCAGCATTTCCAGCATGTGCTGTGCCTAAAATTATTCACGATCGCTACTATTCTCCTGGCTTAAGGATTAAAAGCAATGATATATTAAATTTAAATATTTTTTAAATTAATTTAAAAGTTTACATTATTATTTAAAATAATATTTTAAAAAAAATTATTAATTTTTATTATTAAATCATAAATAATAATTTGAATTGAATTGTAAATTACTAAAATGTTAATTCAAATACTCAATTATTGAACAAATCTAAAGTTTTGCCACAACATCAAATCCTGCTTAGGAAGACATTATAAAAGAAGAAAATGAAAAGTCCTAATTACAAAGGAAGCCATATGACAGCAGAATAAACAAAAATCCTAGAATAATTAATTAGAGAATAAAGAAATAATTAGATGGCCTCATTTCAGCTTTTTCTTTACTTATTTATATTTAAGTGTTTATAAATTTGATAAGATATATCAATTATGTTTAGAGTTATTGAATAATTATAAATTCATCACATATTTTACATGTAAAAATTTAATATGACGAGGGGTCTAATAGAAATATAACGTAACAATTAACAACACAAGCTATATATATACATATATATATATAGCAAGCTGACATCCAAAACCCTATCCTCTCCTGCTTCCTCTTACGTGAACATATTTAAGAGTCAAGTAGAGCGATAAGTCTAGCTTGTATTGGATCGAGCCTAGAAAAGATTTTTTTAGATTAATCTCGTTTCATTCGATTGAAATTATTATTAAAATAATAATTTTTTATTTAAATTTAAATATAAAATTATTTTTTAAAATTTTAAATTTTTAAATAATATAACAAGTCTACGAGCTGGCTCAAATCAAAATAGGATAAAGGAATTGAAAAAAATGAACTGCGACTTGACTGGCCATGACCGTCTCTACCATATATAAGTACTTTGAGTCGTGCTAAATGCAAACCATTTAAAGCCTTCGTTATTAATTTGCTCTCTCTAAATCCTTCAAAGAAACCTAAGATTAGTCCAAAATGGAAACATCTGCGGTGTCTCGCAAGATAACATCTCCTAGGAGGGACCGACACATGTTCTCGACCGCGGATGACACTGCCATGGTGAAGCAAATCGTGTCCAACCATGCTCCCGCTGGTCGTGAAATTGAAGTCAAACCTATTCTTCATATTGTGGAGGACATATTACTCCGTGCAAACGCTGCAATGGGAACGGTTCCGGTAAAATAAACCCTATCTTCTGTATGCTTTTTGATCCTATGTTTCGGACTTGGGAGTGTCAGATACGTACAAAAATATATTGAATACGAATATATTTAAATTTTTATATTTTTAAAAAATTTATTTTTATATTCGTATCCGAATATATATTAGACATAAATATTTGAAAGAAATGAAAAGTTTTGATAACATAGTTTTCAACTATATCGATGTTAATTATGGCGTGGCAGATTATTATTAACATTACATTTTTTGCCATCGGATGCACATGCAGCTGCAGGAGTCGCCGGATGAAAGGGCTCGCTCTCCTGGCCATGAGAAGATGCCCGAGCCTTTGTCATTCACAATTAGCCGAATTTGGTGCGAGGTTGATTATTTCGTATTCTATGAACAGTGCCCATCCTTTTCTTTACTAAACGAGACTTCTTATTAGTAGTTGGGAAAGCTTAACTAATGTTTATACGTAAAATGAAAACAGAAATAAACGTATAATTATTACATTATTTTTTTAAATTTCGTAACAGTAATTAATTTTAATAAATGATTTTCTTGAAAAAAATTTTGGTCTTTAGATACCCATAAACCGTGCCCTTAATAGTCTACTGCTTCTAAGTTTATACTACTTGTTGGAATCTTAGGTTGGTGGACGAGAAAGAAAAGAGGGAAGAGAAGAGAAAGAGTTTCTTATATTTCTTACATAATTCTTATGTTATTGTTATGTTG
>JAQSVH010000010.1:25509840-25521506 GCA_029448705.1 Adansonia digitata | reverse complement strand
TTATATACATATAAATGTTTTTATATTTAAATTTTATAAAAGAGATTAATAAAATAACATATATCTATTAAGATATATTAAAAATAATAAAAAAAACATTTAATAGTCCGTTAATTCTGCTTATAAAATTAAAAAAATTTCACTTATCGATTTATAAAAATCGAGTTTATTTTAATATGCTAGCGGAAATGCAAATGCAACCCTCTTTCTTGGGTGAAATCTTAATGGGCAATTTAGTGATTAATGGGCTTAAAAGAGGCCCAAAAAGGGCACTGATTAGGGCTTTGAAAAAAAAAATGCCCGAGAAGTAAGCCAATATTTCGCTCAGAACTTGCCACAGTCTTCTCGCTTCCAACGGACTGAAACACGAAGAAGAAGAACAGTAAGAAAAAGAAGCGTAGATCGGCGGCGAAACAGTGAAACTCGGAGGAAATGGCGTTAGCGTTCGATGAGTTTGGGAGGCCGTTCATTATACTAAAGGAGCAAGAGCAGAAAACGAGGCTGAGAGGGATCGAAGCCCAAAAGGCCAACATTTCCGCCGGCAAAGCCGTCGCTCGGATCCTCCGAACTTCTTTGGGACCTAAGGGCATGGATAAGATGCTCCAAAGCCCCGACGGCGATGTTACCATCAGTTAACTCTTTTCCACCTCTCCATTTTCAAATTTTTTACTTGATCATTAAGTTTCTACTTACTTGATTGGCGCATTTAAAAAAAAATGATTTGTCGGTTACGGATCTGTTTGACATGAACTTTAAAATGAGGGCAAGCTATTTCCGAAGGGAAATGTGTGTTTTGTTGGCACTTTTAGGATTTGTAGTTACTTCATTGAACTTTACTAGTTTTTGAGCTGGAAACCTTGGTTTAAGGTAAAGTTACCGTCAATTAACTTTTCTGAGCTAGGGTTATAAGCTTAAAGTTTCAGGACATAGCTTCTTGAAGTTTATATTTCTGGAGTACATGTTAAAAGTAAGGATGTTGGATTTGTTAGTGAAATTATACATAGTGTACTAAGTTTCCTGGTGTCCTTTTTTTTTTCTCTTTGATATTGTCAGCAAATGATGGGGCAACGATATTGGAGCAGATGGATGTTGACAATCAAATTGCTAAATTGATGGTTGAACTGTCTCGGAGTCAGGATTATGAAATTGGTGATGGAACAACTGGTGTTGTCGTCATGGCTGGAGCGCTTCTAGAGCAGGCAGAGTGGCTATTAGAACGTGGGATTCATCCCATCCGGATTGCAGAGGGTTATGAAATGGCATCTAGAATAGCTGTTGAGCATTTGGAGCGTATAGCTCAGAAGTTTGATTTTGGACCTACCAATATAGAGCCTTTGGTTCAAACATGCATGACTACTCTGTCCTCAAAAATGTAAGTTTTCTAGCTTTTTTTTTTCTTTGGTGGTCTGTTGTTGTACTTTATAATTTCTATTTCCCCAAGTAATGTTCAAATCATAATAGTACATGACTAGAAACATTATTGTTGTAACCATAACAGGATTATAGTAGCTTCTTATGTTGCTCTGGTAATATTTTTGCTTACATTTTGCTTATCTATATAGAAAAAAATTATGTCTAATTTGTTTCAAGATGGTGCTTTTTTGTTTTTAGGCTAATTCATATGTATCTGTCATCAATCCTATGTGTTTGCCAATTGTGATATAATATTTCTACCGCCAGGATTTGCCACATCAGAGGATGATGTTTGCTATCAGTATGATGTTAAATACAATTAAATTGGCTTTATATATTTCTTCTTACATGTTATTCTGGAATTGAATAAGGATTTTCCTTAAGATGCTGCTTTAATCAGTAAGAGGTTCCATAAGCTTTGCTGTAGTACATTTTGTCATGGTACCTGTAAAACATATGGCAGGTGGTAGTGTCATCTTGTTTGGTAAGAACACTACATCTGAATATTAGTTCAATGCCTTAACTTGCAAATGTATTGGTTAATCTTGATCGGTAGTCTTTTGGCTACATCATCCTCATATAATATTTTTTTTCCTGAAAGGTCCTCAAATCAAATCTCAATTTTGACTTGTTGCGATGTTTGTAAAACAGAAATTGCCTCGGCTGTTTTGGCTGTGACTAGGGTGTTTATGGTGGAGTGTTGAACCATCTGAATTGGGTGGCACTTGGCTCAATTAAAATAGCTTTTGCCATCAGCTAGCAATATCCCAAACTTGTTAGTGTTGAGAAGTGAGACTCCTAATATTGGGATTCAAGGCGAAAAGTTTAGAGTGACAAATTTGTGAATCCAGTGCCAGAGTGATTATATTGTATATTTTCTGTATTGTGAATATGTCACCATTTTCATTGTTTTATAGTGTGAACCGATGCAAGCGCTCTTTGGCTGAAATTGCTGTTAAAGCAGTCCTTTCTGTTGCTGATCTAGAGAGGAAGGATGTCAATTTAGATCTGATCAAGGTTGAGGGGAAAGTTGGAGGAAAATTGGAAGATACTGAGCTAATATATGGAATTACTGTTGACAAGGACATGAGTCATCCACAGATGCCAAAGCAAATTGAAAATGCAAAAATTGCCATATTAACTTGCCCATTTGAGCCACCTAAGCCAAAGACTAAACATAAGGTGGAGATTGATACAGTTGAAAAGTTTCAGACTTTGCGTCAGCAAGAGCAAAAGTATTTTGATGACATGGTTCAGAAATGCAAGGTATGGCTGCAGATTGGTGTTCTGAGGAATTTCTTTTTCAATTTTCAAGTTGATCTTTCACATTCAGTCTTACTTTAGAATATTCTCTTTAGGGAGAAGGGGTGGCTTAGTATTACAGGCACCTTTGTTATTTTGGGATAGACAACTTGTTCTGATAGTAATGCTGTTTCAGGATGTTGGTGCCACCTTGGTTATCTGTCAATGGGGGTTTGATGATGAGGCAAATCATTTATTGATGCACCGGAACTTGCCTGCTGTCAGATGGGTTGGTGGTGTGGAATTGGAGCTTATAGCAATAGCTACAGGTTTGTTTCTATTTATCTTATTTTCATTTGATGTCATGCTAGCGAAATTCGTGATAGATAAATATTTAGCTGCTAAGGGAGTGTTTCAATTTTATCAGCAATGAGCAATCTAATTGTATTTATCTTTATAGGTGGGAGGATTGTGCCAAGGTTTCAGGAGTTGACCCCAGAAAAGCTGGGAAGGGTATGTCATGCTCCATTCTTTCCTTGTCTATCTTACATCACTTAGAAATGTGTGCTAGATAAATTTCTCTCTCGGAAATTTTTTCATACATTTAGATAGAGGACAACTGGTGAAATTTAAAGTGAGCTGATTTGACATTTAACGACTTCTAGTTTAAGCAAGCATTGGAGCATTGCTTATTTGGACTAGCAATTCATTTTTGATGAAGCTTTTAAAGTTTAAAATCTCAGGTTAATCCCTCTGGCTTATCATCTGTATCTTACAGAAACACTAATTTCTTATTTTATTCTCTTTACTTAGGCTGGTTTGGTCAGAGAGAGGTCTTTTGGAACCACAAAAGATAAAATGTTATACATCGAACACTGTGCAAATTCAAGGGCTGTAACCATATTCATTCGTGGAGGTAGATTCTTTCCCCTTGTTCTTGAGTTGTGGCTTATTGTATTATGTTCAATTGATAATAACAAGTTATCTTTATTCGATCATTAGAATGGGAGCTATTGACAACATTGTGATTTGATTTTGTATCTTGAATTGGCTTAAGCCAACACACGTGGTCTACCCAGTGAATTAGCTGTGTTTAATTTACTGTTCCTAAATTGTTGCTTATAAAATATGCCTCCTAGTCTGGGTGTTAGAGTCCCTTTGGTATCCTTATTGGAGACATTTTTAGCGCAAGACTATTTTTACCAGCCAACTTTAAAACCAGATAAACAAATAGGATATGACCTTCCCAAAATCCTCCAATTACATGGAAAAACGTTAAAAAATTGGTTATACCTTTATTGGACATATACCCATATCCGACACTCAAATCCAAGTTCCAGTAACAGATATTCTTGTTTTGAGATGCTTGGACATGTTTATCCTGTTCAATGCAAGATTGGTTGGCATTTGCGTATGTTTATTGTACAGAGACATTAGTAACAAAGGGTGGAATATACCATAGTGTAATGCACTTAGCTGAGTTGATTTGGCACGTATATATCTTATGGAATGTATTCATTTGCAGGAAACAAGATGATGATAGAGGAGACAAAGCGCAGCGTCCATGATGCATTGTGTGTGGCCAGGAATCTCATTCGCAACAATTCTATCGTCTATGGCGGAGGCTCAGCCGAGATTTCTTGCTCAATTGCAGTAGAGACAGCTGCAGATAAATATCCAGGAGTCGAGCAGGTAAGTCGTAGCATATTTAATCATCTTAATAGTGCAGTATTCCTTTTTTTTTTTTTCTTGTAAATATTTTATATCAAAATTCTCTTACCTGCAGTATGCGATCCGAGCATTTGCTGATGCTTTAGATTCTATCCCCATGGCCCTGGCTGAAAATAGCGGGTTCCAACCCATTGAGACACTATCAGCAGTGAAATCTCAGCAAATTAAGGTAATTACTAATTGGTTCGATGATGACTTCAATCTTGTATAACCTCTCCAGCATGTATTATTATCATTAATTTTGTTTTTACATCTGATCTGCAGGAGAATAATCCTCACTTTGGAATAGACTGCAATGATGTTGGGACTAACGATATGCGCCAGCAAAACGTCTTCGAGACACTGATTGGGAAGCAGCAGCAGATCTTGCTTGCAACACAAGTTGTTAAGATGATTTTGAAGATTGATGATGTCATTTCCCCATCTGACTACTGAGTTTCACGTCCGGTCAGAGGTTACCTAGTTATTTTGATGGTTTTTTGTATGGGTTCACTCTGGAACCGTGTCTTCACTTTAGACTTTTGACAGAAGCATGTTTTTCTTATAATATTTGAATTGCCTGTCCCTTTCTAGAATGATTACTCTTATTGTTATATGTGTTTGCTTTTTTATTCCCCTTGATTTAGTTACTTTCAATTATCTATGGATCATGGGTTACTACTTTTCCCTCTGGATGTAAAAATGCTAGACAACAAAAACTGCTAGCTAATATGTAATTTGAATTTTGGTTGTTTCCTTCTAATATATCGGATTCAGCTCAGTAGTAGTTAATATATAGATATGTCTGACAGAGTATACTCAATTTTTATTTTTTCATATCTTTGGGGAGGATCATTTCTTCGTACCAATATCTAAATTTGTCGAACTTAGATGCCAATAAAATTGTCCATGAACCGACTCACAACTCAAAATTTTAAATTTTTTGCCCAAGCATTGTGTTTGATTATGTAAGACATAGATGTTAATAGATTTGTCATAAGTCGGGTCATGATCCGAAAATGTTAAATTTTTTGCATAAGCTCTAGCTAAGCTTAAATTGACTCGAACGCTCATTAAAATATTATTTTTATATTAATATTTATATATTTTATAATTAAATTTAAATAAAAAATATAATTTTATTATAAATAATAAATTCGGTTGGGTTAACCTGAAATGATGAGAACCTTGTTGAAAGCCTAATCCATACAGGCTGAAAATGTAGTCTAACCCCTAACAAATTTAGATGCCAAAAACGGATACTTAAAAAAAAAAAAAGAGTTCATTTAAGTACGAATGCCTCTTTGTAATCTACTAAAAACGGTTGGAAGATCAGTGAATTTAAGAATGCAAATTAACATATGTAATCAATGAACCTTACCAGATGTTTCAGCTATTAACAACTTAAGACCACTATGTGCTGAAACCATTTACTTAAGAAATCTGACCTTCTGTAGCATTGCTTGAGGTCCTACTTCCCAGCGAACTTAAATCTTTCACAACCCTCTTGTTTGTTTCTATTTACAAAATAAACAAGGAAATCTAAAACAGCAAATGCAGTTGTGTGATTTTGATAAGTTAAAAGGATGACAATGGTCTTTTGAGAGATGCTCGGGGAATCGATCTGAGTTTCTAATCGAGATCAATATCAACCTGTTCGGGGTTTACCCTTTCTGTCTGATTGTTCACTAGCTCTATGCCCAGCTGACCCTTGTCACCAGCGCCGAAAGCATAAAGCTTCCCAGATTCAGTGAGTGCAAATGTATGGGCATTCCAGTATATTGAGTTTGTAAGGCTGATCTGTACCACCCTTTCGTTCACTTGCTTCAATGACTTCACCAGTTCTGGGCTCAACACATTAGCATGTCTGTTTCCCTGCTAGATAAGCAATAAGTTCAAAATGATGATAGTTACTTATTTTAGTATAGAGTTTGATACAGAAAAGATCGTAGCTAGAGAATAGGGGAAAGGTTGCAGATATTGAAATTCGAAGTTTAAACTTATTGGATGACACCCTTTAAGGATTGTTGCATGAACCAATAGGACCGAGTTCCCGGTTCATAAGGGAAAGAATTGCAAATATCCAGATTCGAACTCCAGACTTATTGGATGCCACATAAAAGGTGGTTGCATGAACTAATTGGACTAAGCCCAAAGTTCAATTTTGAAGACTCAATGAATTCACATACCCCTACCTTTTTCATGTTTACGGACACCATTGTTATACGAATATCAGTGTCCAATCAAAACTAGTGCGTGCATGCAAAAGGACAATGCCAATTCGTCAAGGACTGATCTAAACAGTTAACATCATTTTCGTTTCAAAATATTATTTCAGGAATCATCCAATGTTCATACCATTATTAAAAAATATTAAAATAGTACGTAATATTGTCAGGTTTGGGAATCAATCTGAGGGCAAGCATCCTGCAAACCCTTTATCTGATAATTCAGGACACAATGAACCTTCCACAGAACCGAATAAGAGCAAAGTTAATATATGTTACTCAGATTCAAGTGCGAGATTCGGATATAAGTATGTTTCACTTTTTTAAGTTTTTTCATGTATTTGGAGAGTTCAAAGAGGGTCCTATCCCAATACCCACGTCGGAATACACGTCAGACTAGGGTATTGGATGCAAATATTTTAAAAAAAAAAACTGAAGAGTCGGAATAATATAAAAGCTAATCACTAGAGAAAGTTAAAAGGGAAGGAAAGTTCAAACCTGTACTTCAGCTGCAGTATTATGTCCTAAGCTAGCAGATTCCCCACAACCAAAAGAGTATACATCACCATCTTCAGATACCACAAAGGTTGTATAATCCCCCGTAGCAACATGAACTGCTTTGACATTGCTTAATGCTTCTACCACCTTAGGGACCGATTCACACTCCTCGTTTCCATGACCTAAGCACCCATAGCGTCCCCAACCCCACGTGCAAACCCTTCCATCCCGACCAACAACGGCTGCATGCCAAGCACCAGCAGCAACCACCATTGGCTGAAGGTGCAAAAGTTGAAATTGTTCGATTAATCGAGGGTGCTTTTCATCGATTCTTGAGCCATGTCCAAGCTTTCCACCCAAGCCGCAACCAACAGAGTACACTGACCTAATTGTTCAAAAAGAAGGGCAGACAAGTAAGTAAAATTGCTCCTACAGCACATTCAAATGATCAAATAATGACATATGCCTATACATGGAACAACAAGATTGATAAACTTTTAAGTTTCTAGAAAACCCCAATGCTATTATAATTTAATAATTTAGGACTTTCATTCTTCATTTCAAAGATTTATGATGTTAAGTCATCAAACCTTTCTGAAAGCTAATTCAGATACGAGTGTTTCTAAAAAAAGGGGAAGGAGACAGAAATATGCTTATGTTAGATCTAGAATGTTTTGGCACACTTAGGTAATTTACATCTATGCTACTTAGATTAAGACGTGAGTGTCAGATAAAAGTATGTGTCCGACACGGGTCTGTTTATTTTTTAGAGTTTTTCCATGCCTTGGAGGGTCCTATTCTTATACCTATATACAAAAATGTATCAGGCATGAGTACTTCAAGAATAATGAAAAGTAGGAACAACTTAGATTTAATTACATGCCCTCTAAGGTATTCAAATCATGATAAAGAACAGTTTGCATGACAGCTTAAAAATGAATTCAAAGAGCCCTTTAAAAATGTATTCAAGATGAACTAACATGCCACAAGGTTGACAAGCTAGGCAAAGAAGGTAGCAATATCCAGCTGCAATTTGCACAACTGGTACATTCTCCAGTGCCCCCAAAAGGGGCTGAGGGTCCACGTCATTTGGCTCAGTTTGGTGGCCAAGCTTCCCATCTTTGCCCCAAGAGAATGTGTAAACCGTTCCTTCTCTGGACAATACAGCAGTGAAAAAGTTTCCGATTGCAGTCTGCACCACAAATATGTCTTTCAAAGACTCGATGAGTTGTGGAGTCGTAACCAGTTTAGTTCCTTGAACCCCATATTCCGCTTCACCGAAGGAATCCTTTCCGAAGGCATAAACTCTGCCGGCATCACTAACCAGCATTGTCCGGCCGGCCCCAGCTGCAGCTTGGATGATTCGGATGCCTTGCAGAGATCTACAACACAATGGAGGTCCATTAACTCTTTGCATTTATACTTTTACAGTATCACGATTCATGCATACACAGTGAGGAAAATATTGGCAACCTTATTTGCCGAGGCCGCCATTCTTCTTCTGTAGTGCCATGTCCTAACTGTCCCGAGCTATTAGAGCCGAAAGAGTAAACTGCTCCGGTTGATGTCACAGCAATGCTGTGACCAGGCCCTGCAATAGCCTGCGATTTCTCCCGCCTGCAACATGCTTCCCCAGCCAGCAGAAACCTGAGGACCAATTTCCATGATCCCCCACATTTTTGCTTCAAACTTTGACATTCTTCATCAGTCATCGGCTTAAATATAGCTCTTTTTCGGCACATGTCAAGAGCAGCAAGCTCCGATACGGACAATTCATAATCGGGGGCAAAATTTGCCCGTTGCCTAAAGAAGGAGCATGTTGCCTGGAACGCATGTTTACAAAATCAAATCAGCCAGGCATTATCAATTCTAACATTTAAAAAGGATCTTCATTTCCAAATAGTTCAGAAAAAAATCCACTTGCCTCTAGTTTTGCAAGATCTTCAGGGTCCAAATTACATGCAGTAAGGACATGAAGAACAATGGAAGGATTGGCAGCTAAGGGGAATTCTCCAGGAGATGAGTCCCTGAAGCAACGACGAACTTGTCGCTGAAATGTCGGTACAGAAGCAGCAACAATAGCAGTAACTGCTTGATCAGGTATGTTATGGTATCGTATAGTCGGAGTTCCGCTTGTTGTGGCATCCATGGGCACTGCCCAAGTTTTGCAGTGCCCAAACTTGGCAATGAGAAGATCTAAATTGCTGAAAAATTATGAATAATGGGGTTGAATAATCACTAGAAAAAAAAACACCCTTCCAATGATCCGAAACTACTTCCAAAATACTAAAACTTTGTTGACTTGTTAGCTAATTTCTCTGACACTTCATTTTTCTTGAAATACTTTCGCCTGACACCCATGTCTAGAACATGAGTACAAAAATATGACCCCTGAAAGACGTTCCAAATACGTGAAAAAACTTTAAAAATTAAAATATATCCATGTCAGAGACATTGTCATATCCAACATTTATACTCGAGTCCGAATAACAAAATTTGTTAGTTCAATCTACAAGCTCTATAATATCTAACCTTAAATAATTGGATCAATTCGGTAAACTTCAAGTCCCAAACCTACAAATAGAAAATGAAAAGAGATTCTCATAAAAACTCCTTATATCACAAGAGAAATAAAAAACATTTTACACTACAAATTACGTAATGATCATTTCACAAATCATAAACCAAAGGGTATTTTTTTTTTTTTTTTCTAAAACCACTTGAGCAACATTATCTGATAAGAGAGGCTGAGGTTATCAAGGCCACATATGCTGGCAGTGTCCTCTGATGATTGACCAAAGCCAACAAAACTAGACCAGGTCGTGTTTGATCAAAGTGATCAAAGGATTGTTGGATTGCGTTCAATATGAGCTATTGTCCGTTTTGAAAGTCTAAAGACTATCTTCAAGGATTCGTACGTCGAGAAAACGCACTTGTTATTGAACTGTCCTCACAGATTTGTATAGGGGAAGGGTGGCCTCGAAAGCCTCAGTCCAATTTTTGACTAATTGATATGAGATTATTTTGCCCCTTCTAAAGTCTAATGATCCAAAATGGCCAAGCACAGAGGCAAAAAACAGTGGCAGAAAAGCCAAAAACCATGGAATTTAAAGAGGAACCAAAGAAAGAAACAAACTTTGAAGAAAAAAGACTACTAGTCCTCCATGAAAAGAATATTCCAAACTCAAAATGAAAACCAAGAAAAGCAAAGAATTCCCCACAAACGGCAGAGAGACTCCTCTTTACGTTAACTGGTGTAAAAATGAGGGTCAGATTGATCATTGACCTGATCAAAAAAATAAACCAGGCAAGCAAAAAATCAACATCCACCGTTCAAAAACCAGGGAATACCAAGGGAATTTTCATCTTTACTTGACAATAATCAATCTTATTGAAAACCCAAATTATCAAAACCATCAAATAATCAAAATCAACACACACTTGATCACGTCAAAAATCCAAAAGAAGAAAAAAAACAGAGCATATTACATGTTCAATAACTTTTTTTTTAAAACTATGATCATTACAGATCAAGGCAGAATAACATAGAGATTGGAAATTACATGTTAGAAAGATCCATGATTCCTCAAATCCCTTCTGAATCTGTCAATAATTGAAGAGAATTTCAACCCACAAATTAGATAGAGAAAAAAAACTGGAAAATTTAGATAAAATTGGAAGAACAAGGAAGTGGGTATTATCTAATCAGAGTCTATGCTATGTTTTATCCAAAAAGGACTTGAGAAAATGGATTGTGAATGGGATTTGGGAGATGAAAAAATAATAATAATAAAAAGTTACAGAATTTCTTTATTTTCCAAGAGGTGAGATTTTCGCTTAATTTTCATAGCTAAACGTTGTTTTAAAGCGATGAGGTGTCCTTCTTGCTAAACCTTACACCACGATAAGGGAAATAAAAATGGTGCAGTGCGTGATATTTATACGAAAAAATAATATAAATATATAAAAATAAATTTATTTAAGAGTTATGTTATTTAGTTTAACTGTTTGTATATGTTAAATTTTGAATGAATTAGTTAACTTTATTTTAATTGTTATTTAATAATAAAATATTTTTATTTAAATTTAAATATAAAATTATATAATTAATATAAAAATAATATTTTAATATTATTGTGAATAATGAAATAGATATTTGAAACGGTTCAGACCTGGCCCAACTCGATCCTAAACGAAAGAAATTTAAAAAATTTAAGTTACAGTCCGACCAAGTTCATGAGTAAATCTACTCGAACATTGTTTTAATTTATATGACATTAATTATTAACTTATAGAAAATTATATTCATATATAATACATTAAATATAAATATAATATAATTATATTCGTATATAATACAATTACGTAAATTCTAAGATTGCTTCCTCTGAGGGGTGATTTTTTTTTCTTCTCAAAGACGATAATTGACAAGAGGGGTGGGTCATGGGTGAAAAAATTGTCTTTTTTTTTTATAATTTCAAACTAAAATTTTGACATGGTTCGAATTTTTATTAGTTCAATCGATTTTTTATTAGTTTAAAGAATCTTTAATTTTATAATACATATTAGATTAGA
>JAQSVH010000010.1:25494934-25508209 GCA_029448705.1 Adansonia digitata | reverse complement strand
TAAAATATATAATGTTTTAAATATGATTATAATATGTAATATAAAAGCACGACACTAACACACAAATTATGATCAACTTATATCATATTAAAAAAATAATATAGAATAAAAAAATCCATGCATATGTGACTATTGAACTGTTGGGATTTATTTATACAGCATGAATTATTGGGAAAATATAGGAATTGGAAACTTATATAACATAAGGCTAGTTTGGCATTAGTGTTTGAAAAAGCTTGAATTAAGAAATTATAATAAAAATTTATAGTTTTAAGTGTTTTTAAATATTTGATATTATTATAAAAAAAATGTTACGATGAATTAAAATGTAAAATATTATGCATAACATGATACGAATTTGGAAATTTGAGAATATTAAAATTATTTTATGTTAAATATCAATTTTCAAACTGTAAAAATATCATTTTCTTGACTTTTCAATTTGGATTGTCATTATGATTTTAACAGTAAAAGTTAATTTTTTTATCCATTTAATATTACAATTGTGATAGACTTAATTGTTGATTTCAAAAGTTGCACTCGCTCGATACAAAATCTAGATAAATGCTATCAAAGTTCACGATACACTTGATTTCAAACATATAAATAAGGGTTGATGGCATCGAAGCTTGGCTTTGGTTTTGGCGATCGTCTCTAAAAAAAATAATATTTATCAAATCTAATATTCGAATCTTATCATTCATAACTTTTATTCTATCTTCGTACTATAATTTCTTTTTTAAAAAATAGTGATTAACGAGCTGCGTCGACTTTCAATGGTGCCCCAAGTTTCATTTGCTATGTGTGTGAGCATAAATATATATATATATATATATATACATATAATTTTCACTTTTTTTTCTTTTCCTAACGGAAGCCTTCGCATTGGCCTGATTGTATCCTTGTGAAACATATTAGATTTATCCGTGGCTTAGATCAAATCAAATCATAATTTTATTTTTTTATTTATCTCACCCCAAGTTAGACTCGAACAAGGTTTGAATAGTCAGCAGATAATTTTATTATTTTAATAAATTAAAAATTATTTTTATATTAATATTTATATATTTTTATAATATAATTTTAAAAAATATTTTTATTAATTATAACTAAATTGGGCAAGACAAAATGCTTGTCCAATGCTTGATCCAAACAGACCAAGCCTGTCTACGGACTACGGGATAGGTCTAGTGAGGATTAAATTAGAGGTTAAATCAATGAGATTTTTAACTTATATGTTTAATTGATTTAATTTATTGAATTAGATTGTTTAGTTAAAAGTAAATTAAATATATAATACATAATTTTAATATTAAAAATAAATAAATGTTAAATATAGTAATTATTTTAAAAACTATGTATATGATTTAATAATATACTATTTAATATTTAATGACTAAAAGATTAATGCTTTAAATCTAATAATTTATATAAAAAATTATCATGTTGAACCATTTTGTTCCGATTCACTATATTTTAAGATTTTTTTTAATATAAATTGAACCAAACTGGCCATCAAATTTCTGCGAAATCGATCCGATCCGTTAATTCATTTTTTTAACACAAGTAAAAATAAAATAACATAAAAAGTGAAAATATTAAATTTAATAATTTATATAATATTATTACATTATATATTTTATTTTATTAAAATATTTTATAAATTAATTTATATTTTTATATAAATTTTAATATATTAAAAATTAATACTACATAAATTTTTAAATATTTGGATATAATATTTATCAATTTATTAATTAGTAAGAGACGAGATACGATAAACATGAGGTCTGTAATCACCCACCACAATCTCTTGGATAAGAGAAGAATTAATTCTATTGGACCTTATTTGATTCGCTTTCACATCAACTATTCAAATTTAAAATGCCAACCCAAAGTACCAAACTGATAAAAAATCCCAGAATTTAGCAGCAGAATCTGAATTTCAGAAAATCAAAAGTGGCATCGGCAGCAGCAAGTAGGTCAACAATGGCGGCCATGCTTAATGGAAAATGTCCAAGCATCAGCTCAACCAAAAAGATGAGCTGAACAAAGCCAAACCCAAAATCCATCTCCCTTCTTCGCTCCATTCAGAACCTCCCCAAAGGTCTCACCATCTCAAAACCAGCGGGAACAGTCATAGCCGGAGCTATCTTTTCAACCTTGAGCACATCCGATCCAGCCTTTGCTGCTCAAACAGATTGCCGAAATAGCCGATGGAGATAACCGTGGGCTACCCTTTATTGCTACCCATAATCCTAGCCATTGCTTGGGTGCTTCAACATCCTTCAGCCAACACTTAATCAGCTGAACAAAGTTGAGGAACACCAAGGGGGTGATCATTGGGCTAGGACTCGGGGGATTGATTGCGTCAGGGTTCGTGTCAACGCCTGAAGAAGCATCAGCCAATGAAATTTCCATGGTTGCCGGTGCGGCGGCGGCGGCTGCTGCAAGTAGTGTGATGACAGCGGAGCCCTCTTCTTTTTGTTCTAGCTTCGGCGCTTCCTTGGGTGGCCTACGATATTCTGCAACCGGCATTGAACCAGCTTAACAGGATGAGGTCTCAGTGAGATATGGATTTTTTTTTAATTTTAATTTAATATAAAATAAATATTGAATATAGTTAATAATTAATAAAAAAATTGCATTTGCTTAATGGTATGATTTAATTTAATTATTGTTAATTACAATTTACAAGTAAATTTTTGAAAACAATAAAAAATATATATAATCGGCTTTTTATCCCTTGAGCCCATTTTTGATTGATTAAACTGGTTTTTAATCAATTCAATTATTATAATTATTACCCAATTCTTATATAATTCTCTAATCGGATGTACTGTTGATTTCTAATTTAATCGATCCAACTCGATTTTTTATCCTATGCCTATAACACTCGTCAATTGTTTTCGGTTTATTAATTTAGATCCAAATTTTGAATAAAAGACCATACATATTAATTAACATTTTTTATTATATTAGAAGTTGTCAAATATTAAACCTTAATCATTGAAATTAAGAGTTAACATTCTATTCGAAATGGTTTTTTTTTTAAATAAAAAATAGTTATAAATAAATATATTCAATAAAAATAACTTCAAAATGAAAAAAAAAAAGTAGATACGAATTACCAAATCTTGAAGAAAGGACATTGATGAAAAAAATATATTTTTTTATAAAAGAGGTCGTGATCTAAAATAGAGGATCGAGTTCAAATGTTAGAATTCAAATTCTAAAGATAGCGGTGGGAACCAAATGACTTTGAGATAATTTTGTTCTTGTATTTCATCAGTCAATTATATATGTGCGATGATGAATAATAGATTATAAATAACATTTCATGACAACTTAACAAACATAATACGACATGATTAATACAAAAGTTTAATATAAGTATCGTATTTATAACTTTGACAGATATAATGTCTTATAAAAATAACACACACGTCTTATAAGAATTGCCAGATCTACAACAAAGACGCACATGGATGAATTTTTTTTTTTTATAAAAGAGGTCGTAGACTGAGGATAGAGAAAGCGTTGTAAAGGTTGGGATATGAATCTCAAACCTGCTAGACGCGGCATCTTAAAAATGACTAAATAAACCAACTGAACTGAGTTCACAAAAAAAAAAAAAAACTTTTCACGAACACCTTCACATGTTTCAATTCTTGGTTTTCATCGGTCAATTATATACATGTGGTGATGAATAATATGAATGACATACATTCATGACAGTGTACCAACTTGAATCAAAGAAATTCTCTAACAGTCTATCAACCATTTCATTTAGAACCCTGAAATGGGATCTAATTTAAGACTTTTTATTGGAGGTCCAAAGAAGACCGTAGCCTACGGATTGGGAATGAATTACAAATGTTAGGATTTGAACTCTAAACTTATTGGATGCCAACTAACTCTATAAATCAACTAAGCTAAGCTCCGAGCTTTTTACTCTGAAGACTTTGAAGTATAGCGCCAAACAATCCCTCCAACTAGGTTGTTCAATGCATGAGAAACCATGGGCACAACAACACTGGATGAAATGATTGTTGCATAACCATACACAATCCCAACGAAGGTTGCCCTGGAACATGAAATTCACCCAAATAATATATCATACAAACTGAAGTTTCAACATTATTCTAAAACATAGTCAAGAATGAGATGACTTCCACAAGCTTCTATTCTCAAATTTTAATACATGTGTGTAGCAGTCGTGGATGATATGAATAATGCTGCAATAAATCGTAATGACTTATGTGCGAAATAATTTTAACAGAGGGTTTATATGTAAATTGGCTCTCGACACCTTTTAACGATTTGGTATCTAAAAAAAAAAAATTCGTAATTAGGTACTTGAAATTTATTTCCGTCAAGCAAGTCAGCATAATGAACTAACACTGTTACATAAAATCCTGACATGGCTTACTTGACCAACATTAAGTCACCAAATGTAATGTCAATGCTACCTCAGCATTTAGAAAATACTTGACACTTGGTGGCTCAATATTGGTCAACCATGCCACAATTTATTTGGGAAAGTACCTGATAGTGATTTTTTTTAGATACGAAATAGTGTTTATAATTTAGAGGCCAATTTACATATAATCCTTTTTAAAAGTAAGGCATGAAATACAATAGAAAGTTTGATCAATTCATGATGTTATTTAGTACTAAAAAAGGAAAATTTTCATGATGTTATTGGGTAGATATCTAGCTTTAAATCAGTAAGATATCAGATGCATACCACACTGCAAAGGAATACTTTCTCCCATTCCCCAAGTGTAGAATACCAAAAAGTGTGCTAACAACTAGGATACTCTTCCAGTCAAATCCGAAAACTGGGAGCAGTGCGCCACGAAAAAGGAGTTCCTGGACATTGCGCAAGTTCAGCTAGTAAGGTGTATCACATATATGAATTATGTAAAAAATGAAAGAGTCGACGGAAGTTGAAAACAGTTTTTTCTGCTACCTCACTCATCCCAGGCAAAAATGCAACAACTAAGTAATCATTAGGTTGTAGCGAAGAAAGAACCTGTAAAAGGTAGGAAGATGTTTTTGGAGTTCAGCAAAGCAGTCAAAGATCAGCATATGTTGGCAGAACCAGATTCAAATCATTAGACTATCTCAACTCTCATCAACATATGTAGTTTTTAAGAGAGAATCCAATCCTAACCAATTCAGCAGACAAATAACCAGACCTTGTTGCTTTGACTCTTCGTTTTTCTTGAAGCACCAGTGTCCAACACATATTCAAACATGAGTATGATATATGACCCTCCAAATACCCTTCAAATACATAGAAAACTTAGAAAAAAATTGAACACGCCTTTGTCGAACACATACTCATATCCAACACTCATGTCCAAGTTCGAGTAAAATAAAGCCAAAACACTCCTTGAGTCAAACTAATTATAGTTATCCAAATGCTAATAGGCTAATCTAAAACCTGAACCTCAACGGTGAACCTAGTAGAAGCCTGGGTAAAGACCCAGGCAAGAAAGTTAGCGGGCTACCGACCTGCGTATTGGCTGTTTCACTTGACTCAGCAAAATTAGGCCAAATCTTCAACAGTATGTACCGGCATGAAGAAATTAGCATAACCAATCCAATGATCAACTCAAGATGCCACATCTCAAAACCAACTGCAAACAATTGAGGAGGCAGTGATTCTGTTTGTCATATTGTAGTCCAAATTCTCAGCAATAGCATAATAGAACACACATGAACATACTTGCACTCTCAAATGCATACATGAGAAACCTTAAAAAAGATTATTTCTTATCAAAATAGAATCTTTCAGCTTCTTCATACGGCACTGGACCTAAACTGCTTCTAGAAAGAATCAAACCATTTCTCATAATTTTTGTAAACTGAATGCATTTCCATTATCTAGGGTTATTAGTAAAGAACTCTTGTTTTAAGTTCTACGCAGAACTAATGATTTCATTCTGAGAATGTGACAGATGTTCTCAAAAACTTCAATGAATCAAGTATCAAAAAAATATGCATGGATAAAAATGAGATAAAAACTTCCAGCAATCAATTCAAACTTTCTCCTCTCCTCCTCGCCACCCTTTCATTCTCTCTGTCTCTCTACATGGAGAAGACGAATTTGGTTGATCAATCAGAGTTTGTATCATGAAACTCCTGTCATTGAAAACTTAATCGACAACAGTCGTTTTAGAGTCCTCTCTAATATTTAAGCGTATCTATGACCGTATTTTCATTTGAAGAAGCACCTCCAGACCAGACTACACTATGCCATTCCACAAGCAATGCTAAAGCTGAAACTCTAGGCTGCCATTTCATTACGTCACATGTAAAAGTTTTTTCAAACAAGGCAATAACGGCTTCCTCATCCATGCAGCAGCAGCCAGTTTGCTATTTCTGACCATTTGTAACATGATTTGAGGCCAATTATTGCCCCTGGATTAGAGTCCTACATGCCGTTTAATCCAACAGTCCACAACTATTGGCAGTAAATTAAGACAACATTTTAGATTATCAAATTTATTCTTGTGAACTCAACTTATATTTCAAAGGGTCATCTCTTGTTATGGATATGCAATTCTATCAAACATTAAAGGCAGAAAAAGAAGGGGGGGGGGACAGAACAAACTTTGAAAAACCATTTAGGAAGGAAGCTTAAAATGAAATATATACATGATACTTCCGTGGAGCAGTCGGGAATAGGCAATCCTTCCATCGACCCAACATGCGATACCTGCAGATCACAATTTGAATATACATCTTGAACTAAAGAAAGTCAAGTTTCTTAAGCTACTAAACAAGCGATGGACATAAAACATTTAAAAAAAGGAAAAGAAAAGAGGTCCAAAAGCAAAGGATAAGATCATCAAAATCAACCTAGCAATTGGGCGTGCTGAAGCAAACCTGTCTAATTATTAAACCCAAACCAGCTATCAACCCAGAAGTGATGGTACAGGCTTGAAGCACATTACTCCTGGAAGGGATGGAAATTGAATTCTGTGGAGCCGAATACACACTTTTTCCACTATTAACATTTTCATCCTTCGAGGGAGACGTTTCTGCTAGGACACTGCTGCCTTTTGGTAAAGTCTCTTTAGTTTGCAAGGTGATATTTTTACTTGGTCGTCCCTCTTTTCTCCATTTTTTCATAGATTTACGAGTAGCAAAATTCCTTATACTAAATTTAGTGCCCTGCAAATGAAAGCAGATATATCTAAAACCTGTAGGACTATCTACTTTTCAAATACGGCAACACGAGATAGTAGCTTACACTGATTGCGTTTTGGGGAGAAAGCTCTATCGTTCCATAGTAGCCAATAAAATTCCCACCTACTCAAATATCACCAATTTTGCACAAGTAACGAAGAAGAAACACAAGTTTGTTTGTTACTAATAACTGATTTCTTGAGACCAAGTCTGATGCATGGCGATGCAAGAAACTAACATGGAACATCATAAATTTCCCAATTTTAGCATTAAACAAACAGAAAAAGAAATGGAAGTCATGGAGTAGTGGCACTAACAGTTTATAGTGAGCAAACCCATAGCTAGTTACAGCTTCAAAATCGAAATGGATGCGCCCTTTAAGCTGTCAGACTCCAATTTTTCAAAAAAAAAAAAAAAAAACAAGACAATCAAAACACGAAAAGAAAGAAAGTGTTTGTGTTAATGTTGAAAGAGAAATAAACTCAATCGGAGCCAAACCTTATTCCTGCAGCTTCTGTAAGAACTGCAAAATGAAGAATTCAAATTACCCAAACAAGAAGAGAGCATCTAGAAAAGCTAAAATGACATGATGAAGGACTAAAAGGGCGAGGAAGATGAGAACTGAAAGAATTAGAGCTCAAATTTGGAAAATATCGTATGCTTTCAAAAGCGACCACTTCTAACTCTAACCATGAGAACACGTTTTAAAGTCTTCTTCCTCTCCCTTCCTCATATTCTATTTCAAGCCACGTGGACAATTGGAAGCGTCTTTTCGTGAGTAATGACGTAATGCTACGTGTATATATATATATATATTTTAAAATTATTTATTAATAAAATTAAATTATTTTTGAATTTTTATTTAAATTTATGTCTAATTGAATTTTAATAAATTCGTAAGTCCATTTTAATATTTAAAAAATTATTTTCATATTGATATTTATATATTTTATAATTAAATTTAAATAAAAATATATTTTATTAATTAAATTATAATTTAAATTTAATTAAATTAATTCAAATAAAAAATAATATTCTGAAACGGCCGGAATGGGTTTTAACAAGACCTAAGCCTACAGTTATTGACTTAAAGACACAGATTATTTCAAACACAATTTTCAAATTCCGAAAGCTCTATTTCTATTGTTTTTTAAATTTAAGTCTCAAATTATAATTTTAATTATAAAATTTAAAATATTTTATCATTAATATTACATTTACGATTAAATTTATTTTTTAACTTTAAAAATTGTGCCGATAACGAGACCTAAACTTAATGTTACAGTTGTCTATTAACATTGCAAATATATGTCACGATACCCAAAAAAAAAAATTCATCAGGTGAGCTACAAAATCACCGAGCAGATGGGGCGAGGCAATCATTTGACAAGGCGGAGCTCTCAATTTCAAGAAAGCTGGCTAGCAAAGTTCTCCTGGAAGATAGCCCCCTGGAACTGGAACTGCCGGAACCCAATTTCGCATTGCCTTGATTCCCTTTCTCGATCTTAATTGCATCTTGTATAGCCAAAGTTACTTCCTGCATCTTGGGTCTAGAGCATCCACGGTGTTCGACGCATTGGATAGCCACTTCGGCAACCCTCCAAATTGACTCGGTTTTCGCATTCCCTACCAGGAATGGATCTACGATGCTGATCACGTCGCCTTTTCGTGTTAAGGACCTTGCCTGTAAAAGAGCGAATATCTCGGTTAAGTTAATATCCATGTCCAACGTTTGCCTCTACCACATGTTTCGAACATGGGCATAAAAGTATGAGTAGACCCTGTAGAAGTTATTTTAATCAGGCCAGACAGATCGTTTTTTATTGAAAGTTTACGGTTCGAGTGTGCAGTTTTAAATAAAATTTGCCCCAACTCGAGACATTTACTAAAATGCCCCTCTTCTAATTTTATAACTACTTTTTATATATTTTAGCTAGAATTTTTTAATTTTTACAAGACTTTATTACATGTATTTGATTTAATCTTGTAAAATTAATATATTATAAAGCATCAAATAAAAATTCGGAGTGAATCAAGGTAGGTTAGGGGGAGCCTTTCATTTCAGGGTCAGGGACCAAAGTCTTTATTAAAATCGAGTTTGGGGCAGATCTCAAGTAGATGTAAATGGAGGTAGGGTCGGTTCGGGGCAGGAAGTATACTCGTATTAGACACATACTTGCATCCAACACTCATTCTTGAATCCGGGTAATATAGTAGCTCAGTGCAGAGAAGTGTACCCAGTGAACAATATTGAATTCAGCACCAAAATCTTCTATTGATACTGGTTTCTTTCCGGAGATAAGTTCCAGAAGAACAACTCCGAAACTGTAAACATCACTCTTTTCGGTCAATTGTTGCCTTGCATAGTACCTATTAAAACATATAAATGTTTAGCTAAGCACATGATTAAGATTTTTTTTTCATAACAAAAGAGTTCGGGAATAAGAAAAAGAGTTGAAAATGTTAGATTCGAATCACAAATTCGTTAACTACTACTCCTTAAAAATGACTAGATGAATTAACTAAACTAAATCTAAGATTTACCGAACTTACTCAGGATCAAGGTAGCCGACTGTTCCTCGTGCCACACTTGATATATGAGTTAAATCTTCTTCGGCTTGCCTCGAAAGTCCGAAATCCGACACTTTTGCTCTCATGTTAATGTCTAGAAGAATGTTGCTTGTTTTAACGTCTCGGTGAATGATACTGGGACTGCAGCCAGAGTGCAAGTATTGAAGCCCTACAGAAAGCTAAATTTAAATTTATACTGCAAAAATAAATGTTAATGCACCAAGAAGTATAGTTGAGCATTCGATCGGTTCGATTTCAAAATTTTTAAAATTAATTAAATTGATTAAACTTGGAAAATGAACCGAACCGACCGAAAAATATCCCAAAACTAAAATAACTAAATCAAATTTAATTTGATTGTTCCGTCAGTTTAATCGGTTTTAGGGTTTTAAAAAATAAATATATTATTAGATAAAAATGATTGTATATTATATATTATATAATATGTAATATAAATGATATATATTAGATAAATATATCTCATTTGTATTATATGTAAATTATATTATTAGATAAAACGTATCGGTTAGTTCAGTCTATTCGTTTATCAATTTTAAAATAGACAATCAACTGAACTAATTGAATAAACCATTTTTAATGACCAATTAATTTCAAAACCGAATAAACTTACCAGAATTAACCAAATTTGATCGATTCGAACGGTTAAATCAATTAAAAGGGTCAGTTCATTTGGTCTATTTTTTTAAAAACCCGACAACGGATTGAACTAACTGAATAAACTGTCTTTCATATCAAAACTGAATAAATCAACCCAAATTAACCAAATTTAATCGATTTTCAATCAGTTAAATCCATTCAAACCGATTTACTCTAACCCCTACAAATGAGATCAATTTCAATAACAAACCTTTAGCTGCATCTTCTGCAATTCGTAAACGAGTAAGCCAGTCCAAGCGCTTCTGGTTCACTGAACCTGCCATCATTGTTCATAGATTCTTAATTGTTTTTTCTGGAAAAAAAAATAGGGAAAAGAGAGAGAGAGAGAGAGAGAGAGAGATTTTTCGGACAAACAGATCGATTTTCTTGATAAAGAAAGCAAACCATGAATGTGATCTCGCAATGTTCCGTTGTGCATGAATTCGTAAACTAACATCCGTTGATGGGCTTCTTCGCAGTATCCAATTAGAGGAACCAAGTTTCTGTGATGAATTCTTGATAAGAGGGCGACCTGCAAAGCATCTTTCAATCATCACTTAACCATACTTCCAGGCTATGTCACTCGAACTTGAGTGTCGGGTACGGGTCTTTGTCTGATACAAGTATTTTTATTTTTTTCCTAGTTATTTCAAGTATTTGGAGTATAAAGATGATATTCTCGTACTCATATCCGTATATGCATCAAACACGGATACTTAAAAAAAAAATAAGAGTCGGAGTAACATAAGAGGTAAATTTGGTTTTATATATGTAAAAGAAAACTTTAGTGTTATATTGAATTCGTTATAATTCTTCATATTATATTGTGTTCAGTGAAAGAGGAATATTCTATTTTAAGAGTTGGCTTATTTATCAATTACTGACCTACCCTAGATTATGTTATTCGGACTCAGGGTGAGTGTCAGACACGAAAATATGTTCGATAAGGATATGCTAAAAATTTTTTTTAAAGTTTTTTCATATATTTGGAGAATAATACCCTAATATTTATGTCCAAATATATGCCCGATACAAAATACTTTAGCAAATATAAAAAGTCCGGGTAACATATGCTCTAGCTTCTCTGTCAATGATTTTATTATCTTTGGATTACTAAGAAGAATTCTATTTCATTTTAGAAAAAGAACCATAGAACATAATAGTAAAGAAAGTTAGAAGGTATGTTACTTTGATCCTTTTTTTTTTTTGAAATATTCGTATTTAACATTCGTATCCGGCATGTAATCAAAGACAGGTTTGAGGATATGGCATTCCAACGACCCTCCAAATATATTGGAAAAAAAAAACTTTTTAAAGAAAAAAATTAAACATAATCATGTGTCTTATCTGACACTCTCACTTAAGTCCAAGTAACATAGGCTAATAGAAAATAGCTAAATGAGATGTAAACTACCTCATTTACAAATTGCTTATTCAACTGGCTAGATGAATCACCCATTGTCTTGACTGCAACCTCTTTCCCATCTTTCATTTTGCCATAGTAAACCGATCCAAAGCTTCCTTTCCCAATCTTCTTCGTAAAATTATTTGTTGCTTCTTCAAGTTCAGACAGTGAGATATAATGTGCCACACTTTCATCCACCAAATGCCCTCTTGAAGATTTAGTCCTAGGTTGCAGGAAATTACCTGATAAAAAACATGAATCATGTCGGAAATTTTAAGGTCAGGACATTACATAACGATGAATGATGAGTAAGTAAGAGCACGCACACACAAACGCACCATTTTCATTACATTTCCAGTGAGACATCTTCATCCAATGATTGCGCAACAATATTAAACTTCCCAAGAAAAGAAGTAATAGAAATGCTAGCACTCCGATTGAGGTTCCGAGTATCAGCTTAAACCTCATTTTTCTCTGTGCCTCGTTACGCAGTCTGGGATTACCTTCATAGCTGCCAGAGAAGACATGTCATTATCAATTTGTTGATGCAATTCAATCCCAAATGATTTCAGTTCTTTTCGTTACTTTTATCAGCTTATCTTGGATTTGTTGTTTTCTGATGCAGATTGTAACATGAAAGTGGAACATTTAACCCTTTGCAACTATAAATGCTTATGGCTTTTATCTACTAAAATCGAAAAGGCAAACCCAGACCACTTCACCAGACCTTAAGACGACATTCAAGACTACAACATACTCACTTGAAGATTATATTCCGGCTTAGCAATGCCGGGGGAATTTTGCCGGAAAAAGAATTGTTCTGTATGTGCCTGCAACATATCGATTCATCGTTATTGTAGCTTGACTAGATCTATATATCAGTAAAACAAACATTTTTTGTTAAAAAAAAATTATCTAATTCTGTAAAATGATCCATGAATAAATATGAAAATTGAGAATTCGACGTACAATTCTTGCAAGTTAGGCAAACGACCAAGGTAGGAAGGTAGCGGACCGGTAAGTTTGTTGTTCTCCAGATGCCTACAAGCACAAGTTAAAGGATGCCAGTTCGGAAACAGTCACTTTAATGAAAATTTAGTACAAATAAATACCTAAAGAAGAAGAGCTTACACAATTTTTAGACTCATAAGGTTACTCAAAGCGGGAAGTGGCCCGGTTAATGAGTTCGAATCCAACCACCTGCAGAAGAAAGCAAGCTTTTTCGGTGCATTGCAATAGGATAAATTCCAGAAAATTTTAAGTCTTAGATGTTTGAACAATGGCACTAACAACTCAGTCAATCCTTCCATGTGATTGAGCTCTGAGGGGATTTCACCCTTGACGTTCTGTCCCGAAAGTGCACTGTTATCAGATTAGAATAATTAATTTCTGCATAAACTCTTGCATTGATAAGTTTTAGTCGTATTTATGCTTTCATA
>JAQSVH010000010.1:25476001-25489522 GCA_029448705.1 Adansonia digitata | reverse complement strand
CCTGCCGGGCCAGGGGTAGCTTGGCCCGTAATATGAATAAAAGAGACTCTTCTCCAACTACTTTAAATGAAAGAAAAAGGTTAAACAAAGACGTTTTTACTTTAAGTTCACGTTGTGATGTGGATGCCTCTTGTCCCGGACCACCGCGTAGTCTTTGTCGATAGACATAAAGAAGTGGGCCTCAGTGGTTTCGTTAAATCTATTTATACATCGGATCGAGTCTTAATTCAGAACTTTCAAATATTTTTTCGCAAGCTTAGATTAATTTAAAAGTTTATTTAATTTTTTATTAGATTATTAGACTATTAGAATTATTTTATATTAATATTTATATTATATATTTTTAAAATTTAATATAAATAAAAATTATTTTTATTATTAAATAATAATTTGAGATGAATCAAGTTGAGGTAGTTTAGGTGATAAATATTAAACCATCAGTTATATGTTAGGTTAATGCCAAGTAGGGTGATAACAGTTTCGACACATGATACCCAATAGGGCCAAAGCAAATTCAAACCGAGTCGAAAAATTATCACCCATGCTTGACACTAATCTCACACATGATTGCGTAGTATTTGATCAACTGAACCACTTCAGCATTCTACGTAATAGTATTAATATAAAAAATTAATCTGATAGTTTAATATTGATCAACTAATTCACTTAACTAAAACAGAACTTAGCCGAAGACCTACCTTTTAATAATGCCTGAAACACACAAACTTGTGTGTGTAAATATATATATCTCTAATTACATGATCTGACTAGGAAATGGATATTGCATTATTGAACCATAGTTGAGTGTGGGTGTGTGTCTGATACAAATAATTCAATTTTTTAAAATTTTTACGTATTTGAAAGGTTTTTGGAAAGTTATATTCCACTAAGTTATAGCCATATCCAAAAATGAGTCGGGCACGAGTATCGAAAATAAATACTTTAAAGAAAATGAAAAGTTATAGCAACATAACTACATACAATATGGTAATTAACTTCAAGTATACGTAGGAAGATAATGGACGCAAGCTCAAAATAAAGAAGTTGATAGATATGTTATCCGAGTTCGTGTCTAACACATATTTAGACATAAATATAAGTCTGAAAATGATCTTTAAATATATGAAAAAACTTGAAAATAACTAAGCATACCCATGTTGAACATATACACATATTTAACACTCATCTTCTAACCCCAGTGACATAGACTACTATTGCACTCCTTAGAAAGTACCTTGATTGTTAGATAATGAATGAATCTAGGGTTCCAAGTTAATATTAATTTTGGTTTGGTTATTTCGATTGTTTGCGTAAAGTTCAGTCAGTTCTCAATGTTCAATCGATTTATTCACTTTTTTAAAATTTTAAAACTAAACCAACCGAATGCTTACCTTTACAAAAGCCTCCTTTGTAAACAACAACAATTTATGCCATCCTTTATCTACTTCACATATAACCGTACTACTCACATGTGAGAAAGAATTGCAAGAGATAAAATAACATTAAGCTGCAATTAAACCCTATGACGCACCGACTCTTCTGAAGTAATCGTGTCCAACACCCATGTTGGACACATTTCGGACATGGGTACAAGGATATGACTCTCCAAACCCGTGTTGAACATACACCTGCACCTAACACACACCCAATCCAAGTACATAGATTAAACCCATCCAAATTTATCTATATTTTGTATAAACAGAAACGCAACCAACAAAAGTTCTTCCTTTGTAAGAACGAACTGTAAACAGGATTATACATACATGTAAGAAAAGATATCTAAGCTGTTACCAGTAGTGAATTGAGTGAAGAACAATTAAAATCGAGATTAAGAACATGAATTACCTGTGATAGTATATGCTTCAAATGGTTCTCTAAAACATCGGCTATAAGACAAGCAAAAATACGAGTTACATCTCCAACATCATAACCGTAAAGAGCAGCGGCTAACTTCATTGCTGCAAAAAGATCTTCTTGACATTAAGGCCAAGCCAACTCGAAGGTTTCGGGTGCTAAAAGACGATAATTCACGAGCATTCAACTCGTGCCTTAACCATCTTGTGGCTATCGATAAAAAGTTCAAGAATCGGACCAAAGACTCGGGGTCAATCCACAATGGTGCTTATGATGTTTGGGAGGCTGCAATATGAGGAACAAGAACTACTTCACCATTAGCAGCTTTTGATACAGCAATCTCTTCTAAGCGCTTCCAGGTGGCTTCACGTTTCAATTTGATCCCTTCAAACTTTTCTTCATCTTCTCGAAACTTTTTCGAGCACTCCTCAACTAGCTCAGGATCTAAATCGGAAAAAACCTTGCGAACATTACGCGTCAAGCTCAGGACCACTGGATTCCAGTGGTTATGGCCGTTTTTCTCCAGGGCGGGGAATATAATGGGCAGTATAACTCTGCGGTTTTGTCTAATTAAGTTCTCGATGTGATCGTTATTCCACAAGTACAAAGCCCTCTCCGCTACCTGTAAAATTAAGCTTCAATGATCTGAAATCCGGGAAACCACAGCATATTGCATACATACATACATGTATATATATATGTGCTATGTTATTTGGATTTGAGTATGATTGTCAAATATAGATATGTGGCCGGCATGAGTATGTTCAATTTTTTTTCCTAAGCTTTTCCATGTATTTTGAAGGCCCTCGGAGGGTCATATCCATATACTCATGTCCAGATATGCATCGAACACAGGTACTTCAAGAAAAATGAAGAGTCACAGCAACACAAATGGAAGCAAATGCATTCAAATGATTCCTTTTACATGGTAACACCATAATTTATGAGTTGTATTCCTTGAACTATATTGTCATAGCAATGCACATAACTGACCACTTGAACAAAGAAAGACAACATGTTATTATTCGACTACGTTTTAAAGTACATGCCCTGTCATGTATAACCTAAACATATGCATATAGCTTGGCCTTGAAGCTCTAAGTTACTCGGACTCGAATGTGAGTGTTAAAAGCTATTGTGTCTAACGCCGATATGTTCAAATTTTTCTAAGTTTTTCCATGTATGTGGAGGGTCCTTGGAGGATCATATCTCATACCTATGTCTGGAAATGAGTCAAACATAGGTACTCTAAGAAAAATGAAGAGTTGGAGCAACATAGTTGAAGTCAACTCCAAAATGAAAGAACAATTGCCCTCAAGCATCACTAAGCAACTAATAGGTACGAGAAAGTATATATATATATATATACACCTATATACATATATACATATATACATATATACATAAATATAATTTATATTTATATTTATATATATATATATGCAGCCCAAAATTTAGAAACAACCCACTAGCTGGTTAGGCTATCTTCATCACTAACTATCCCAACACACTCACAACCACAGCTGCATTCTTTGTTACTCAATACGGGTATGTTCAATTTTTTCTAAGTTTCTTCGTGTATTTGGAGGGTCCTTGGAGAGTCATGTCCTGGTACCCATGTTCGAATATGTGTCAGACATAGGTACTTCAAGAAAAATGAACAGTCGGAGCAACATAAGGTGCACTAATGCGCAAGGCACCATCTAATTCATCATGATTACTATACTAATACCATCTAAGTTTCCAGTATATCATCTCATTATTGCAATCTAACAGTGCTTTTATCCATCCGCTCTTCAGTAAGATTCTCAAGTTTCCATATTAGAGATAGCTAGATATGAAATTCAAACAGTAGAACAAAAAGGACTGTTAGGAAAAAAAAAATTTTAATGTTGCTATTGCAAGTTTCAATATCATAGATAAAGTTCAAGTAGCACGCAGTCGGTTCTCATTAGCTAAAGCATATAGACTTTAGTAAAACAGAGAGCAGCAAAGAAAGCTTATTGAGGAATTCATGGATCTGATTTGCTCATCTGATTCGGGAAGTAGATTGATAACATAAATCATTGGAGTGGTTTGATGCAAATTACAATCAAAGAAAGCAGCAAACCATCATGTTTGGGTTAGAATGAAAGATGATCAAAGAGGAAATAACTACGCCTTCCCTCCGTTGAATGTATTTAGAGATGTCAAAGAGTGTTTTTCAAGGTTCACGTAAGTTTAGCAGGGTAAAATCCATGAGATAAGCAACTAGACCGATGAATCATTTAAGCAAGGGCATTTCAGACAATAAGGAATGAAGAGAAATTTTTGAAAAGTCAATGGCTTATTACCTGAAAATGTGAACTGCCCAAGCAGCGCGCAATTTGACGGAACAAGGGTACCATACATCTCTGAAATTCGGCAGGCTTGGTAGCTTCCAAAGTTTCTTCCAGCTCACTAAGGAACATCACTTCCTTCGAACTATTGGTAATCGGCCAGTACTTCAACAATCCCCTTATAACTGTATCAGCTAGTTTGCAGTCTTTCTCGACAAACTGTATGACGCAGTATGATAACTGCTGATGGTACATCGGCAAGCATTTTGGTTTGTGAAGGGGTATCAGTGCCCGGACAAGGAACAACTTGTGTTCTTCTTTGAGTGGCAGAGCAAATCCACTGACTATACTTCCCAATACCTCTAAAAGCTCAGCAATCCCATTGTGCTTCTCCGTTTCAAAAATAAAACGGAAGAAGATGTTGTTAATAGTTTTCCTGATAAAGGGACGATGCACCATAAACTTGCCATAGATACGATGGAGAATTGTTTTTAGATAATCTCTCTCCCTTGGATCTTCGGAATCGAAGAGATCCAAAAATTTGAGGACAAAAGAATGATCAATATACCTCTTAGCCAATTTTGCATCTGTCTCAGGAGATGCCACGAATCTCAGAAGGAATTCGTATACAATTTGCAAGTGAGGCCATGACGGTTCCATCAATGGCTCTTCCTCTTCGACATCAACAGCTGCTAGCACCTTGTTCTCGCGAGGCTGTGGAGTAAGTGATCTAAACAAGTTGACGGACACCATTTTTACAGCTTCTTGCATGACAGTTTCGGCAAATTTACCATTCGCAGAACCGACATAATCCACAAGTTCAAGTAATTCCAGCCTCTTGATGTCTTTCTCTTTCGAGTTCTTAATCGGGTCAGTGAAATCAAACACAATGCAACACAAATTCAGCTTTCTAAGAAACAAGTTTTGCTTCTCAGAGCTAGGAACATCTTTAAATCCAGGTAATGCCTTGTATGAAGCAGTCAATGAATTCACAGTCAGTTTCCGATCGACAACTTGGGCATCTTTACTTCCATGGCCGTAACCAAAAGAAGAATCAGTGCCAGAAATCAGCGCACTGTCAATGACCAGCCTATGGTTACCCGCAATATTAGTGCTTCTCGAGTTGGAGGAATTACTCAAAGGAGGAACAGATGAACCCCCGAATTCACAATTCTCCGAGGACTTAGATGGCTTTCTAGGAAGCCTACCAAGTATCTGCTTGATCATATCTCAAAAACAAAAAATAAAAATCGAAATCTACACCCCAACTGTGCTTAATTTCCTTCACAACAGATCCCAGTGAACTTCAAACTTCATAATCATGGAAGCCAACCAGATTCATAGAATTCATTCCAAAACCATGAAACAGATGGATGTCAACACTATAAACTATCCCAGATATAGAAACCTCAATCTGGATAAAAATTTGACAAGCCCCAAAAGCATCTTTTAAAGCAAAAACTCTTGCTTTTACCAATCATCCTATACTAAAACTTGACATCAAACAGATAGATGACACCTTTTGAATTAAATTCAGCTGAAATTAAAGGGGAAAAAAACCACTTAGAACTGGAAGAAAACTACAAACTTCAAGAATCAGATATAAATAAATACACATATATATATGTACAAAAAGAAAAACTGAAGCTCGAAGTTTCTAAGTGGTTCACTGTTACCTCCTCTTTCCAAAGTCAGCAGGCAAAATCAGTTGAGTCAAAAACAGGATCTGGGTTTGATAGAAAACACCAAAGTAGCATCAATCATAGATACAACGAAGCAAAATATATACATATATATATGAACTACTAAAAGCGATACATTAAAACAGATGATTACATAATACAACAACAACAACAATAAAAGGCAAATACAATATTGGAGAGAAAAGAAACCCAGAAGAAATGCGAGTTTTTATTGATACTTACAGAAAGCTAATAACTTGATACAGAACTTGAACACTGGAATTCTAGATACAAGAAAAGGCTTTAGACTCACCTTTTTTAAAACTTTTTCTCTAGTATTATCATCTCCATATAAATCCCACTCACAAAGAGAGGCCTTTCTTACAACAACCTTACTTTAATAAGAACATTTAATAATTTGAATAATTAAAACTTGATTTTTAATTTAATTATTTAAAAATATAATGTTTAATAAATTAGATTATATTTTTAGATTATAATCTTTCTTTATAAAAGAAAATAATTTGAATAATTAATAATATAAAACCAACTAGACAAATATATATTTTTTATTTCTTAAATCTTTGATAATCTAATTTATGGGATAATGATGTTATATTATTGAATCTTATTTCATAGCTTAAAACAAAAATTGCTTGTGGTTGTTGAAAGTTTTCAAGGAAATTAAAAAAAAAAAAAAAACTAAACTATTCTTACAAATTTTTAAAAGGATATCAATTTAAGGAATCATTTGACTTCAATTTTTATTTTTTTTTTAAGGATAAAGTAAACAACATGATTTCTTAAAAGAAACTAACTTAGCCAATGTTTAAAAATTCAATTATGAGATTATACGGTAAGTTGGCTGAGTCGTTAGTTCGATCAGTTAAATTAGTTAATAAAAATGGTTTAATTTAAAAAAATTTGAATTAATAATAAGTAAATTTAATATTAAATAAATATTAAATATAGTACATATTTAATAAAAATATATATTTAGATGAATTTTATTATCTTTAATATGGTATATATACCAAACCTTAATCGATTTTTTATCGATTCTTTGAACTTTAGTTTCTATAAGATATACCAAATCAGGTTCGATATTGGTTTAACAAGTTGATCCAATCGAATTTTTTAATAATAATTGTAACTTGAAGACAGGGGGAAGAATTATACAAATACTGAGATTTAAACTTTACATTAACTAAATGTCACATTTTAAAAATAATTATATAAACTAATTAAAATTAAATTTTAAATTCAATTAAAATTTTCTTTAAATGACATATATTCTCTTAATTAAGAGTTGGCAAATAATTCAAAGTCACCGACCTCATAAATGAATATGGTCAAGTACATATATATATATATATATATATTTTAATAATAAAAGTCCCCCAGAAACTAACATAATTGTTCAAGTTGCAAAACCCTAATTACTTTGTTGATTTTCGCAAAGCCGACCAACTTGTCATCCCGTCTTATAAATCTAAATCATAAGTCTTCGTTAATTTCTAGTCCATTTGGGATTCCATATATATTTTTTTAAATATCTATACTTGATGCAAATTTTAAATATAAATATGAATATATTGCTTTCGATATTTAATTTAAATATTTAATTTTTATTTAATTTTATATTATTATTTTTTAAAATTAATTTAATAAATTTTAATAATTAAAAAATTGAATATTTTGATAAATATTATTTTTTTAATCAAATAATAATTTTAATAATATTTAGATAATAAATCAATTCAAATGTTAAATGTATTAAATAAATTTGAATTTAGATAGTTTTCGTCCGGTCTTATACGTGTTTATGTGTAAATTAATAATGAAAAGAATTATTTGAGCATCAAAATTCAGTAGGGCCCTCGCTCATCTGTCTCTGGGTCAACAGACTGGGATTTCCGAAGTGGGGTTGACGCGGGTCGTGTGGCCGTGTGGGTCACCAATAGCAAAATGGGCCATTCACTCCACTCGGTAAAAGTCGCTGCTGGTGGAAAAGGCCTTACTTGCGGCAACGATGACGATAAAGGAGCCTTCTAACTAAAACTGTGATAAATAGATTTAATTTATACAAATAAAAATTTTTATTTAAATAAATTTAATCTAAATTATTATTTAATAATAAAATATAATAATATAAAATTAATCTTATAAATATTTTATTATTTTATAAATAATAATTTTAAATTTTAAATTAGACCTAATTAGAGTTGATTCTAGCTTGAAAATAAATTTGAAACATTTTCTTACCTCAATGTGGTCAATAACACCTTTACTTCGAGCTGGGCTGCCTAGGCAAGGGGGCATCTGTCGTACAAGACTTTTTTTGTGCTTGTGTCCGTGCGTGCGTGTGTGTAAATCTGACGCTATACAGGGATTCAGGCTGAGGACGCTGGGTTTGGTTGCATGCTTTTTCTGAATTCCCCGACAAAAGTGATGCACATGCTGCACGTAAAAAGGTTGATGTCAAAGATTGGGCGGGGGGAGGGGGGGGATGGCAGCCTCTGATACTTTTGGCGTTTGGCAAACTATGGGCAACCCTTTTGTGGAGTAATTGCAGCCATTTTGTGGTTACCTAAACGATGTAACAAAAACAAAAAACCAAAAATATTACTGCTGGAAGCAAAATGGAGCAGTTGCGTTTTCACTTTGTTAAAGCATAAGCATGTCAGCTGTCAATTGGGCATGCAAAGCCGAACAAACAACATAGTACAAAATGAAAGTAGGGTTAAGTAATCAATTTAAGACCCATGTAATTACTGCCTACTAAATATTAGTTTAGTTGGTATAAAATTATTAATAAATTCTTAAAAATTATAAATTCAAAAAGATTTAAAAGTATAATTTTCTCTTTAGTTGCATTAATTAAATAAAGAACAGAGGGTTGTGCTTAGATTAAAAATATAAAAAATCATGTAATTACTTTAATAATCCTTTTTAACCTTTTTTTTCTCTAAAGGATGATCAATGCTGCTAATTAACTTATGCTTGTTGATGGTTTTCTCAATTAACGGAAGGTTTTACCATAGAGATATGTACTATTAAGAAGCTATAAGAATTGGACTTGGTAGGGTAGGTAATATGGCTCGAAAGTCCAGAAATAGTTTTCTAGGACGTGCTTTGATAGAGTGATAAATGTAGAAAGAATGCTAGATAGCTAGAAGGGAGAGAGTGAGGAAAGGTGTGCCGTCCTCTTTCTTTCTTTAACTTATACCTTATGTACCTGTTCTAAGAATCTTTATCATGCTTATTCTACATTCATATACTGTGAGTAATCAAGTTAATTATGGACCATTGTTATTGTCTTTTTTGAACAAGCAGTGGCGCTTTGTTTCTAGGGCTTCACGAGTTTAGTTGTTGGCCAAGCTGAAGCCCTAAGCATGAAATGCTTATCATTTATGTTATCCAATTTTTTTAATATGTAGACATGAATATAAGATAAGCCCCTTTGAAATATTACATACTTTGTAATTATATTTAAATAATAATTTATTAAATTAATAATAATTTGAATTAAATTAAATTGACTCAATTATAAATTTTGTATCCAAATTCGATTAAATTAGAGTTCAATAGGTAATTTAACCTATGAACGTAGAGCCTAATCCTAAAATATGGGCCTAAGATGTCTGGTTGGTAAGGCCCATATGGCGTTTTTTTAAGGATTTTCGGTTCACCGGGCTTTGAGGCCCATTTGAAAGGAAGCCATTGTAGAGAGAAAAACCGAAAGAACCAAAAAACCCTCAAAATCTCGTTTAATCAAATTTTCATTCATCCGTTTGGCAAGCGAGGAAACGAAAGAATCTGATTTCTTCGTTGGAGGAAATCCATGGCTCCGAAGCCGAAAGAGAAGCCAAAGGTGGCTCAATCGCCGTCGCAGCCTCCTCCCCCTATCGAAGATCTTTTCACTTCACTCAACAGACACATCCAACGATCCGAATTCAATCAAGCCGTCAAAGTTGCAAATCAAGGTCCATTTCATTTGTAAATTTTATTTTCTTTTCAAAATCAATCACAGCTAACGAATGTGATTTTATTTAATTTCAATTTTGAATTTACCGCAGTTCTGTCAGTTTCGCCGGGAGATGAAGACGCCATTCGATGCAAAGTTGTGGCGTTGATAAAGGGCGATAAAATCGAGGAGGCTCTCTCAACTATTCAATCTGCTCAGAAGGTTTCTTTTGATTTTAGTTTCTACAAGGTGGGTCAGTTCCCTATTTTTTTTCTTCATTTTCTTTGTATTTTTATCTGATCTTAGTCTCAATTTTATGCGATTCACTGAATATTATTGAACAATAAAAAGCTGACGTATAAAATACTTGTAAATAGAAAACAATTGCTGGAATTTACTATTCTAGATGGAGTGTTCTGTGTCAATCTGTGTAAATTTTAGTTATTTGCACATTTTTAATTATAACTAGAATTCATAGGAATGCGAAAATTAAGTAGCAAAAACAATAACCGATAAGAGGTTAAATTAATTATATTTACATTGATTGATATATCATTTAGTAGATTCGGGAAGTTTGCTGGTATTCATGATTCAGAGTTTGAGTATTTTAGTTGTTTGCACATTTCTAATCATAATTAGAATTCAAGGGACGGTGAAAGTTAAATGGTGAAAACAATAACCGGATAGAGGTCAAGTTAATTGTATATACTTTTATTGATATATCATTAGTAGATTTTGGAAGTTCGTTAGTAATCATGATTCAGAGTTTGAGTTCTTGATTCTGTTGATTGGTTTACATCACCTGTGTCATCTATGTAAAGGGTTTTTATCATATGGAACTTATATGCTGGTGGTTTTTTAGTTATTTTTCTGTCTTATCTTATTCATTCGTAGCTCTTTTTTCTTTTTAACAGTTCATGTATTTGTAAACAGTAATCAGCTTAGCCCGTTTATTCGTGTTTCATTCTGCACCTCGTTTTTGCTATCTCAACATTTAATTTATTTGATCAATAATAGTTTACCACATGGTAGCATTGATGTTCCAAAACTAATTACTTTCTATTGATTTTCTTTTTCTTTTTTTTTTTTTTTTCTCTTGCTATATCTAAATAGGCATATTGCCTATACAGACAAAACAAGCTGGATGAAGCTTTGGAGTTTTTAGGGAAGCAAGATAAGACTCAACCAAGCATGTTATTAGAATCTCAGATTCTATATCGTCTAGGAAAAATGGATGCTTGTGTTGATATCTATCGGAACCTCCAAAGAGCAAAGATTGATTCCTTGGAAATAAATTTGGTTGCTGGTTTGATTTCGGCTGGGAGAGCTTCTGAAGTGCAAGGAACTTTAGACACCCTTAAGATTAAAGCCGCTAGCAGCTTTGAGTTGGCATATAATATTGCTTGTTCTTTAATTGAAGGAAATAAGTATAAAGATGCTGAACAACTCTTGCTCACAGCCCGAAGGTACGGTTCTGTGGTATTTTTTTTTTTGGGGATATTTATTATCATGAGAAAATTTTTCTTGTTACTCAATATATGTTGGGCGAGACCCAAAGATTACTTGTGTTTTGGGCTAGCATTATTTCAATAATATATTTACACTTTGGAGAAAGCAAGACAGGTAGCAAGCATACGTTGGTGGGCCTTCTTTATCTTGGAATTTACCATTAACAAAATAGTTTAATTATGCTAACTCTCTGTATTTTTAGTTTGATCTGTTTTTGAATAATTTCACTTATTTCATTTTCATTATCGATTTTAATTCAGAAATAAACAGTTGAGTGATTTGATTTATTGTAAGAAAAAAGTTAGGGATAAACAAAAAAGTTCTTGGCATTAAGCCTTTAAAATAATTTTATAACTCTTGATAACAGGCACCTATTTATTTTTTTGAAACATTAAATAAAATGCTTGAGAAAATTTATTTCAAAAAAAGTGTAGGTTTTAAATCAGCTGTCAGATGATTAGGTTCTAGCAACACTTTTTTCAGATGCAGAGAATGATGAAAAGCGGAGTTATATGTTTTAAAACTCCTATCATAATGACATCCGTTTTAGTTTCATATCCGATTAAAGTTTTCAATTCTAGTGCTTTGGCTTCTCAGGGAACTGATATAACGTATATCTTAGTTTCTTGCACCGGGATGTTAAGATGTATCCAGATAGTTGTGGACCGCAAAATTTACTGATATCAAATGCTTATGATATTAAGATGTATCCAGATAGGTGTGGCTTTTCTTATTTTCATCCTTTTTTTCTTTTTTGGTTGTTAGAATTGGGCAGGAAACACTGACAGAAGAGAACCTTGCTGATGATGATATTGAGATTGAACTAGCTCCTATTGCTGTCCAATTAGCTTATGTTCAGCAGGTAAAACAACAGCATCCTGTGAGCATTTTCATTATTATTTCCTTTATTTTATCTCCTTCCCGCGAAGGGAGGTAATGCAGCAGCCACTAATATGAATTAGCTTGCTTTATCAGCTTCTTGGTCACACACGGGAGGCTGTTGGAGCTTATACAGATATTGTGAGCCGAAATCTGGCAGATGAACCATCACTTGCAGTGGCCGTGAACAACCTGATTGCAGTGAAAGGTCCAAAAGATATATCGGATAGCCTAAGGAAACTTGATCGACTTAAAGAGAAAGACTCACAGAAATTTCAGCTTGCGCATGCTATTGACTTGAAGCTTTCACCAAAACAAAAAGAGACAATATATGCGAATCGTGTTCTTCTACTTCTTCATGCAAATAAGATGGATCAGGTTTTCTGTTTTGGAATTTTGCATTTCGCGCTTTTGGTCTGCGTTGTTTTCTCAACTCCTTTTTGAGGGGAAAAAAAGACGTTTCTCCTTATTTCTTCTTTTTGTTGGTGAAATTCTACAGGCTCGGGAACTTGTTGCTGTTTTGCCAGAGATGTTTCCTGACAGTGTCATGCCAGTACTGCTTCAAGTTGCTGTCTTGGTGAGAGAAAATAAGGCAGGGAAAGCTGAAGAAATTTTGGGTCAGTTTGCTGAGACATTCCCGGCAAAGTCAAAGATAGTTCTCTTAGCAAGGGCGCAGATTGCTGCTGCTGCTGGTCACCCTCAAATTGCAGCTGAATCCCTTGCAAAGGTGCCCGATATCCAGCACATGCCTGCCACTGTTGCCACTCTTGTTGCTCTCAAAGAGCGTGCTGGAGATATAAACGGTGCAGCCGCAGTGCTTGACTCCGCTATCAAATGGTGGAAAACTGCTATGACTGAGGACGACCACCTCAGTGTTATTACGCAGGAGGCTGCTTCCTTTAAGCTCAGGCATGGCAAGGAGGAGGATGCCGCCTGCCTATATGAGGAGCTCGTAAAAGGTCATGGAAGTATCGAGGCATTGGTTGGGCTGATAACTACAGTTGCTCATGTGAATGTCGACAAGGCTGAAGCTTATGAGAAGCAACTGAAGCCGCTACCTGGTTTGAAAGGAATCGATGTGGATGGTTTGGAGAGAACTTCTGGGGCAAAACAAGTTGAAGGCGCTTCTCATGGCGGACTTTCTGAAGCTCAAGAGGACGGTAAGACTAAGGAGAAAGTGAAGAAAAAGAGGAAGAGAAAGCCAAGGTATCCCAAAGGGTTTGACCCGGCAAATCCGGGTCCTCCACCGGATCCGGAAAGATGGCTCCCCAAGAGGGAACGGTCGAGTTACCGGCCTAAGAGAAAGGATAAG
>JAQSVH010000010.1:25406890-25418332 GCA_029448705.1 Adansonia digitata | reverse complement strand
GGGTAAAACTCTCAATCTCATAACGTTGTTTTTTTCCATTCATAAAGCTTGAAACCTTAATTAGGGGAACAAGTACCAAACCAATCAATGTTGGTTAATTATTTTTATGAACTGATCCAACAAAAAAATGAATTGCTATGTTACTTGCTCTTTATTATTTTTTAAGATTTTGTTTTTGACAAGTTCAAATATAGTTATAGAGATATAACACTCCACATATATGAAAAAAATTTTAAAAATTAAATATATTACTATAAAAAATATTCGTATCCGACACTCGCCCAGATCCGAATAACATAGAATGACTTTGAAAACAAACACTAAAATATAAAGCTCGACAAAAAAACTACAACAAGCAATCACATCTGGGTTGACTTATTTTTATGAACTTATGAAAGAACAACTTCTATGCTAATCCAAATTTTCATTTTTTCTCCTAAAAGATTCGTGTTTAACACGAATTCGGATATGGCTATGGAGGTATGATCTCAAATATATAAAAAAACCCTTTTTAAAAAAATCAACATACCTATGCCAATCGGTGGATAATACTCATCCGAATTTGAATAACATAGTATGACATAAAATGCGTATAAACACTAAAAGATATAGCTGGACATAAAACTAGAATAAGCAGTCACATCTGCCCAAGGTGGGAAAAGTGACTTCAACTTCTTTGCTCCATCTACCAAAATTTGGTCAAGCACTGCCACATCCACCCTTAAATCTCCAGTATTGCTAGCCTGCCATCCCCATATAAGAAGTTAGGCATGGATCATATAAATACATTCATACATACAGCAGAACCAAAACTACTCGTTCTGACTCTTCATTTTTTTCATTTTTTTTTAAAGTACCTATGTCTAACTATTTTTCCGACATAGGTAAAAGATATGATCCTCCAAATATATAGCAAAACTTGAAAAAATTGAATACACCCTTGTCGGACACATTTATATCCAACACTCACACCTAAATCCAAACAACATAGTACTAAAAGAAAAACACTAGATCATTAACCGTTATTGTATCTAAACAAAAGGTACTAAAAGAACCTTTAATTTGTTGTATCTGGATAAGTCATTAACCTTTATGTGTGTTTTATTGTATCTATATAAGTCATTAACCTTTAATTTGTTCCAAATAAGCTCTTAACCTTTAATTTATACCTAAATAAACCCTTAACATAAATCAATCTTTCATTTCAAAAAAGCACTTAATTGGGTACAAATCTAAGGATAAGAGCATATCCGAATACAATAAAAGTATAGAGGCTTAATTAAAAGTGAAATAATTCAAGGCCTCTTTTAGTATTTTTTGACAAGTTCATTTTTAGTGCTTGTTTTTTGGCAAGGGTGGGAAGCTATGTTGCATATCGTATCAGACACGTACCCGTATCCGACACTTACATCCCAGTCCAAGTAACACAGGTGAGAAGTGGGGAGGATAAAAGTTCAATGCAGAACTGAAAATAGAATTGTACCTCCAACCAGAAGGTCCAATTTTCATGACTGGCTCCAGTAAGTCTGCATATGTATGAAGGCGGACCGCCTTCAGCAGATTCCGGGACTGCAAAGTTTTTCATAACAATGAATCACGAAAACCAGACAAAACTTCAATGCAGAAGTGAAATAGCAAAAGGAGAACATTTTATGTACCTGGTAGCTTATTGTCAGCAAATGACCAACTGGACAAAGGACCAGTAATGTTAAGGACTGCAACCCAAACCTCCTCTAAGGAACTGCAAGGATTGAAAAATGTAAACAAAATAATGTCTGTAAAACTTCAGAATCTGCATCATCAAATTTCTAGTGCATGTATATTCAAACCAAGAACCTATGTTGCTTCGACTCTTCATTTTTCTTTACATATCTGTGTCCAACACTCATGTCCAATGCATATCCGGGTATAAGTATGGGATTTGATCCCCAGGGACCCTCCATACATAGAAAAACTTTTGAAAAAATTGAACATACCCTTATCAGATATATTCCCATATCCGATACTTGAGTCCAAGTAACATAGCAGAGACCAGTCCTCAGATTTTGAAAGCCTTAACTCACCCTAAGGAAAGTTCCAAATAAACTCTCCGAGATCCATCGCTAGACGTCGTTTGTGGCTTATTAGCATACAAATGAGGAAAATGTCTATATTGCTTCAAAACATCATCACTTCTTGCAGGGAACTTCAAACTTCTTGAAAACAAAAAGGGCACCGGAAAAAGTACCTGCAAAGAAATAAAATTCCGGTTAGTCGAATTCACAGATGATGTGTTCTTATATGTAATTAACTTCAATAAGTAAACATTCGAAAGCATGAGTGACCCAAATACGGAGGACACATAAAACTCGGAATAAAAGACCAAATAAAGACGACTCTCATTAATGAAACTGAAGTAGATGTTATTATAGACAGACCTTCAATGAATGAAGCCCTAATGAGCCTTTTGAAAAATTAACAAAGAATTCGATGCAACCCTTTAGTTGAGGTCGAAAATAAACAGATATATAGGAGCTTCCCTTGCAGGAAGTTTGCCTGGAGAAAGAAAATGATATGACACCAAACCTTTGTTGCTCTTACTCTTCATTTTTCTTAAAGTATCCGTGTTTGACACATTTTTAGATATAGATATGGGGATATGGCCCTCTAAATACATGGAAAAACTTAGAAAAAATTAAACATATGCGTGTCAGACACAAACTCTTATCTGACACTCAGACGCAAGTCCAAGCAACAAAGCACCAAACTAGCCCTGAAAGATAGCAGCAAAGGAGGTGAGGAGGGGCAATGCACGTAAGGAACCAACCATTGCATGCATATGCATCCAAGTTCCAAAAGGGAAGCCATGTTTTTTTCTCTTGCTAATCCTCAAATTATACGAGTTATTAGAAATTTATAAAATATTGGCATGAGAACTGAATACGACATACCAAAAAAGTCTGCCGGTTAGACATTTCCGCAGTTTCAAAAGAAAACTCTGGACCAATTTGCAACTCCTTTGCCACTTCAGGTGCATATTTAAAAAGAAACAGCAAAGAGTTGGAATCCGTCACAGCAAAGTCATAACTTGAATCAACGATCTGATTTGCATCTGTCAAGCCCAGAAATAAAATGGTGTTTTAGAAAAAAACAGCATTACAACTTTTTGACATAGAGGATATTAGAGTTCAAAACAATTTTGCCCCGACTCTTCATTTTTGTTTAAGTACCCGTGCTTGACACATTCGGACATGGATATAGGAATATGACCTCCAAGTAGCTTTCAAATACATGGAAAACTTAGAAAAAATTTGAAGATACCCATGTCGGGCACATACCCGTATCCGACGCTCACACCAAAGTCCGGGTAACATAGGTTCTAAACATCAATCAAAATTTGGGTCATGAATATCACTAATAAAAAGGATTATCTCATATAAATATATTAAGGACTGTAACATTAATACTCTAAAAACGCACAGGTTTCAAGCAGCTTCGGAAAAGCGACTGTAGTTTTTAAATACCTGCAGTCAGAAATGTATGCTGGAAAACAACTCTCTTAGGTGCATCCATACGATATGGAAAGAATCGAGAAGACAGAGCCATAGCAATCACACTGAGATGTAGCAAGATTTGCAAGATGGATGACCTCGCTAACCATTTGCCACAAATCGATATTAGGGGGCCCACACACCAACCGGTAACAACACCAACTATTGCAGCCACCATGATATCCGGAACGTAATTCCCTGTAGGCAAAAAACTAAAGATCATTGGATTTTGAGATTGTGGATTTATGAATACTGTTAAAGTAGAACTCCTATACCCATTATCAAATGTTATAAAAAAAATGCGATCTATACTGATAATTTAATGCATAGCTACTTGAACAAAAGCAACGAGCATCATAAAGGAAAATTCCCATTTCGTTCGATAAAATATTCATTAGGGTAAATCCTTTTTTCGGATCCATATGAATTTTATAGGACCAAAATTAGCTACAACATATTAAAGTCTAGGAGAACTAACCATAAGGTGGTGGAAGAGAACCCATCATACCCATCTTCTCGATCAAAAATTGAACAAGAAACCCACCAAAATAAACGGAGTATGTAAGGCATGGAATTAGAGGTATCACATAAAAAACTGTTGACCTGAAAGAGACGATTTGATTAGTCTATATGCAGTGTTTACTAATTTATTAATACAGTTTTACAATACAACATGGAAATTTAAGACTGAAAGAATTAAGTACATAAATGAAAGATGAAATTTCCTTCCAAACATGAGAACTTTCAGAAATTAAAATAAACAATGTCAAACCTTCAAATCCAAAGCTCAAAGAAATGGAATCACAAAACTTCCAGTAATATCATAATTGAAAGTCATTGGTCCAAAGTTCACTTAACCTTATTGACTAATTTTGAGGTAAAAACTTAATAGGTCCTGGAGGTAAAGTAATTGTTCACCCCCTGGATACTGCTTTTTTAGTTTTTAGTAATACCAAAACAGATTGCTGTTCTGTCACAGTTAAAATCCCTTTCAAATGAAGGGGTAACAAAGAGAAAGACACGAAAAAGCAAACAAGCAAGTATGAGATAGTGTGCCATCGTATCATTCCTTCTTTCCTTTGATTTCTGTAAGCCGGGAGAGTATCGGATACGAGTATATGTCTAACATAGGTATGCTCAATTTTTTCTAAGCTTTTCCATAGTTTTGGAGGATCATAAGTTCAAATAAGTGTCAAACACGGGAAGCACTTCAAGGAAAAGGAGAGTTGGAGTAAGATAGGATGCAACCAAAATACATAGGCAGGAAAATGACAGAAATGAAGGAAAAAAGAGAGAAAGAGGGGTGGGGGTTATCAGATGCAAATAACTAACAATTGGCTCCAGCAAATAAATGCTTGGTAACAACTAAAAACAACCAGATGCCCTAGTTCATGAAGAGGATATGCAACTGCAAATTCACTGGAAATGATACCTGATCGATTGATGACCGCAAAACTTGATTGACAGGTAAAAGGAGATCCATGCAAGAAGCATAGACGCAGATGTGAAAAAGGTAAAGAAACCCCCACTTAACCCAGCTACAAGATAAGCCTGACATTTCAAAGTTATTCATAGGATTTGAGAAAATCAATGCAACGAAAACCCATGATGAACTAGTGACTAACAGCAATCACACCACATACCAAAGTTAATGAAGCATAAAATCCGAATGCTCCCCAGAATCTTGCCTCATCGGATAGCGCCTGTGAGATTCATTTAGTCATATACCTCTTCAGCAGCAATATACTATACATGTATGTACACAAAAAATTCTACTCAACCACACTAAAACCGTTGCATGGATCATAGCTGAGCTGGTCATTTATATAAATAGGTGGGCAAAGATTCAGTGTATTACCAAGTTCTGCAGATCCACTTAAATCATATGTTCGGTATTTCAGCTTTTATGCATTAGGCGTTGTTAAGTGAGGTTGATGCTTGCAAAAATGTGAATGAAACTTTGGAAACTTTACAGGATATAACAGTATAAGCTCCTACATAACAAAGCCGCACAGGAACAATTTGTGTAGAAGAACATTCAATAAGCTAGGTCCCGTTCAAATTTCTTAAAGAAAATTTAGATCTTCAAAGTTTACCTCTTCTGATATCTTGAGAACTGAAACATTTTGGGAGAGGGGAAAACCACGAAAAACAATTCTTGGAGTCAACAGACCAATAAGTGAGATGGGAGTGAACATCATGAAAGCCAAGAAAGGATTTGCAAACCTGCATATCAATTTCAATGCATTAACTACTATTTCAAACATTTGATCGTTTGATCAATACTATGAGAAAATATCCCATGCTCATCTTCTAGTTTAAGATGTACAACCAACCAGTTCATTCCATAACTAGAAAATAGCAATCTCAAGATGGAAAATATAACAGGGAAAATTATCGCCAGCATTATTCCAGTAGCATGGAGGATCATTCCTGCATAATCAACAAATTTAAAAAAAATTATAGCAGTCCAAAGCAAGCTGAAAAGAACTACCAATATGCTATTAAGAACCAAGAAACAGAACATGTTGAAGGAAATTATTAATTAATTACAAAATTATTGAATAAGTACTTAAATATAATAATGGAATCTATAACATGTAAGAACTGTCCAATAAATAATTAGAAGTACATTAATGATATGCAGTCATTTACCTTTCACAAAATCACAGAATGTTGCAAAAGAACAACACAACCCAGAATTCAGTAAACGTAAGAAGAAAGGCATAGTGAGGAAGATGATGATGGGAAGGCCATGAAGTACCATGGCTATTCTTCTTGAGTAGAATACCTGAAATATTCATAATGAAAATAAAACAACTGATATCCCCATCACTGATGATAGACAATTAGTATCCAAGAATAAATAATTCTAGAGCAAAGTGTGCATTATGCATGCACAAAACCTACCATGAACCAAGTTAAGTAATCAAAGAAAACAGCTTTTTCATCATTGTAGTCATGATTGACATCAAGGGATTCTCTTTCAAGAGCATTTTTAAGATTAGAAGACTCTGCAAAGGCCTTAACCGTGCTATACAAATTGTCTCCACGTGCTTGCATGCTGCCAGGACTGCATTGAAACAGGAAGGCAAGTGCTTAATACCAAAATATTCCAAAAAAGAAATTTTATACCACAGAGGTAGATATAATGCATACATTAGCCGGTCCACTGTATCATAGGAAGTATGGTAATAATAACCACCAAGAAGAAAAATAATATCCAGACCAGGAATATTGCCATAATCTTGGGAAAACATCCTGTAATCTGTATCTCCAGGAATAACAGGGAAAACATCCTGCAAGGATAATGAATAATTCATAATTGACTCAGTCACCATAAATATAAGCAGGAGAAGAAGAAAAAAAGAGTGATAACATAATAGGAACCAAGTATTAGCATAAAAATTTCAGGGTCAGCAAAAATAAATTTTGCCGTGATAACCTTCACAAGTAAACATGTTTAAACTATAAAAGAAAGTAATACCGTAATAGAAGTACTCCAAGAAAATAAATGCTCAACAGAGCATAGATATAGACTAGAAAAAGATAAAAGTAAAACCTGGGCTGCACTGTGTGCCATGGGATATATCGCTGATTGAGCATAGACGAAAGAAGGCCAAGAACCAGGTCCAGATTGGCAGACTAGATCTGTAAAGTGTCAACAAATATGTAACTTAGGCATGTGCAATCTAAAATGGAATTTCAAAAATGTCAACCGACAGAAATTTTCAATATTTATCGTGATTAAGGTCATTTTAATAAATCATAATGATAATGTTCTCACAGAATACTCTATACTACAAGCAGTTATGGAATGAAATAAATTATTGCTTCATTTATCACAAACAACTCTTGATCAGTACACCAAAATAAAGTGAGCTTTATTCCCTGGCAATGGCAATTACCAATAGGTATGAACTATTATTTTAGCACTCAGAGAAAGATAAAAAAAAACATTAGCATTGGTTTTATATCCTACCAGGACCTCCAGTTCCAGATGCTTCCACATTTATAAAAGCTCCTATGGAATCACGCCATTTATGCGTCTTCATGAAGCCATGTGCACCCTAAAATATCAGAAGCAACAAAATTTCATTAGTTTATATGAATAGGATGTTCAACAAGATTTGGATCTTTGGGCAAGGTTAACGAAATATGGTCAGCTTGAGGTTTGATTTTGTCAGTTGGTTTACATTTTCTATTTCTCCCTGGCAGAACTCCTTGCTATCCTTCCTATTGAGAGGATTTAAAGTTTTGTCAACAATTTTCCCATTCTTCCAAAATAATCAACTAAGTTTCTTCTTGGTATGTCCCAAAATCAGTGTGTACTACCACAAATTGAGGCATTATTTCTTCAAGTTTCATACTCTATCACTCATGACAAATATTTCTTTTATAAAACTGCAGTAGTCTCAATTGAATTAATGGCCTAATTCAAAACAAAGCATTAGTACATTCCTACCAACATAAAAACTTCTTCTGCACCATTGAATAATAAAATTACAGGCCGAGGTGGAACCCAGCCAGAGTCTATGGTTAGTCTTGCAATTTCCAAAATTGACGCTGCAAAAACACAAAGCATCAGGAAGATGTCTTCAATGAAATAGCCAAAGTAATCTCTGTAATCAAGCTAAAAATATTCAATATACTTACCAACACACGAACCACAATCACCAGCACCAGGGGAACCAAGTGGACTATCAAAATGAGCATTCATTAAAACTGATGGATCAGAGTATTGTGAATCTATTGAGGATATCCTGTCATTATATAAAACAAAGATGATATGATCATTTGCCAAAAAAAAGGTGTACATAAAACAGACTGCTTCGCTTCTTCAACTCCAAAGACGTAAGATATGGCCAACTGTCTCTTAAAACACAAAACAAACAAATATTTGGGCTCTAAGGCCAAATCAATCCTTCAATATTGATTCCCTGGTTCAGATAAGCCACTATCACCGCTTTTAGAATTCCTTAAAGAATGATAGCAATCACTCTTTTCCCTCATTTTTTAATGATTCAAAAACATTAAAACTTTCCGATATGGTGTTCAATTTTCTTATGCATGGTCAAGCTTAAAATCACAAAGTTTCACACAGTACATAGACGCCCTAAATGATACGGCAGATACAAGTGCAACTATGCCTTATTCAAGATGTATAAAAGAACCATTTTCACCAAAAAAAGATATGGGTTTTCCAAACTATTATTTCTTTCATTACATTTGAAAAGGACCTTAACAAAATTTCTTGCTGTAGATTTTATGCGGGCCGCACCACTAAAAGTAGTCCCTACCTACATGCAAAGGTGAATGCCAACAATAACAGGTAATAACTGATACAGGCAAAAGGAAGGTAATGAAATTTCCTAATAATTCCCTTGAATGATTGAACATAGTACTATAATATAAATCCAATCCGAAGAATCCTTCAATTTCAGAAATTTACCTCATCAAAATATTGGTATGATGTCTGTAGCCAAATGATATGCTATGACCTAAAAACATCATATTGAATGACCCATTAACAACATTTTCTTCAATCTCAATTCTGCAAAATTAATGAACTTAAATCAAGTTAAGCTAGAAACATTAAACAATTAATGAAAAAAAAAATACAAAAACCCGATTAGAAAATTAAACAATTCAGCCTTAAAACAAGTGTATACGAACCTATAATTAGATCCAGCTCTCTCCTTCACCTTTTCCAACTGTAACTTAATATACTCAGCTGCTTCTCTCAAACCCTGACGCCCTTCCTAGTGAATAAAGAAAAACCATAATCATTAACATAAATTTCATCAACAATTCCTATTCCGTTTTTTTTTTCATTTCAGCTTTGTTAAATTAAATTCCACTCTACCCAGAGTTCGCCTTCAGTCTAAGTAACACTCAAGCAATGAAAAATTGAATTTTAAGAAGAAATAGTAATGTGAATAAACTATTGACGACAGTAATAATTTGAAGCAAGTCGAGACAAACAAAAATAAGTAGAAGAAATGATCTAATTCCTTAATCGGGAATAAAGAAGCAAGTAAAGAGAAAGAAGTTAAAGATATACTGACGCACTTGTCGACCGTCGATTTCATGGGACAACACTCGAACATGCTCGATAGCTCTGGCCTCGGAGAAGCGATCGAGAGGAGCGTCGATTCCTAAAGGCTGGATGAACTTCATGTAAATCACGGAGTGAACCAATATCGACATGAGACCATACATGATCGCCAATGAAAACAAGAATTTGAATCCCAAAACATCTCTGGCATCGAACCTTAACGCCATTTACCTAACAAAAGAAAACTCAAAACCTTCGATTTCCCTTCTTTTTTTATCTTAAAAGGACAGCGAAAATTTGAAGAATCATCAAATTTCTGAGATAGAAAAAGTGCCCCCAAACCCCAAACAAGGCTGAATAATTGTCAGAAAATTCTAAAAGCTTAAGAGAGACGGGTCAAATCAAAGGAATGTTATTAGAGAAGCTTGCTTGGTAGGTATTTTTGTTTGATTTTCGTCAGCAAAGGAGGCAAAAGCCATTTACAAGTGGGAATAAAAATTTTGCGAAACTCCCTCCAAGGGGAACTTAGTATTGTCTTTGGTTTAGTTTGTCTATAAGTGCGTTCAATTGCCTATGAAAGTGAGGGATATCCCTGTCTTAGGCCGGGCTACTCGTCCGACCTTACAGCGCGGAAGAGCACGGTCGGTTGCTTAGGAAAGCGGGGGATACACCTGTCTTAGGCCGGGGTACTCGTCGGATATTATAGTACGTTAATTGTTTTCATATTTAGTATATTGTAATAAAAATTTTATTATAATTTTATTTTTAATTAAATATAATATTAGTACTTTCAGATTAGCTTAGAATAAAAGTCTTTTAAAGTTAGATTAGTTTTATCGATTTAAATTATTATGTATTAATAAAAATATTTTATTATTTAAATTTAATTATAAAATATATAAATAATTTTTAAATAATAAAACAAGCCATCAAGTTGGCTGAACATAAATTGAACTAGGATAAGAGAATTGAAACAAAATCAAATAACGATTCAGCTAAACCCAAATCAGGTTTAGTGCCGGACAACGGTAGAGTGGATACAATGATATGATTACATACTAAGAGAAAAAAAAATGATAGAATATGATAAAATAATATAAACACAACAAGAATATATGTACGTGTCAAAATTTATATAATATAAATTATTAATATATTAAAATTAATATAAATATATCATACGTTAAATATGATTATACGAATGCACGAAATACTCGATTTAGATGTTAGACTCCTTGCTCTTGGGCTTTATTTTCATTCAAACTTTGGGTTCGATTATTATTATTATATTTATATTAATAATTGTAAAAGATCGAAATTTGGAGACAAAAAAAAAGTTATAGAAGTTGGATTTATTGTTTACAAAATTAAATATATATATATATATTTCATTTTTTATATACTTTCAATGAAATAGGATTACAAAACAATTATACGTTACTTTTTAAAATTATATTTTAAAAGTACGTGTTATTTTATTAATCTTAATGTGAAGTCTAAAAACTTTCGCTAACAAGACGGGTAAAATTAAAAAAAATAAACTAATTAATTTTTAGGGATTTGAAAATTATTCAAAAGATGGATGATTTGGTAGATAATAATAAAAAATTGTCCGTATTAGGACTTATTTAAGGTTGTATTAGGAATCCAACATGTCATTGGAGCTCATGGTTGAGATTTAAGAATTAGTTTGTAACTGGTTAAAATAATAAAAGGAATCTTTGAATTTTTTATATTGGGAAGCGTTAAAAAAGAGTGTTTGTATGCACTTGTTAATCGAATTTTTTATAATTTATTTAGATGAATATTTATATTATTTTTTCATTTAAATTAACTTTTAATTTATATTTTATA
>JAQSVH010000010.1:25370664-25403331 GCA_029448705.1 Adansonia digitata | reverse complement strand
AGGGATATGAGCCTCCAAGGACCCTCTAAATATATGAAAAAAATTGAATGACTTGTGTCGTACACTTACCACTATCCGACACTTGCACCAAGTCTGAGTAACATCTGCCAGCGTGCAGTGCACAACAGTTAGGTCCCAGGTTGCTGGAAATATTATCATGCTTCGGTCATTAGGATCCTTTTATGCTTAAAATATTAATCTGTGCAAGCAATATGAAACAACTATTTTCCACGGTTGCTGTGGATGAGTTTCTCGAATTTGTAGTTCATGCTTTGAGTTTTACCTGTACCAATTCACTGCTATCATTATCTGATGTTTCGGGTTTTCAAGTGTGAATTGCTTCCCATTTCAGGTTGAGTTACTTGAATTCTTGCGAAAATCCAAGTACTATCAAAGATCTGGAGGCAGAGACCATGTAATTCCCATGACACATCCAAATGCTTTCAGATTTCTTCGGCAGGAGTTGAATGCATCTATTCTTATTGTTGTAGATTTCGGTCGCTATCCTAAAACCATGTCAAGTCTAAGCAAAGACGTGGTTGCTCCATACGTACACGTTGTGGATTCCTTCACGGATGATGAGCCTCTGGACCCATATGATTCTCGAACTACACTTCTTTTCTTCCGGGGAAATACTGTCAGGAAAGATGTATGATAGTTCTTAAAGATACAACATTTCATTGGTAAAACTTCTGTTCAATCCGATTATATATTTCTTGAGACCATTTTCTATTGCAGGAAGGCAAAATTCGAATCAAACTGGCAAAGATGTTGGCTGGTATTGATGATGTTCATTACAAAACTAGTGTGGCAACTCCAAAAAACTTTAAAATGGTATGCTACTGATCTAGGCCCTAAGATATTTATTATTTTCTAGACATTCCAATCACAAAGTTGTAATTCTTCTTTCCGACCAACATTTTCTGGCAGTTGAGTTGAATGGTGTTTGTCTATACATGCTATGGTGGCTTTTGAAAAACCATGAATACTAAGTTGTAGTTACCTTGCCTACCATATATACTTTCTATTTCGATGTCTTAACATGGTGTGATACTCATAGCTCTTGGTGTCGGACAATAAATTTGTGATGAAAATCTATAATTGAAACTTTTTTTCTGCTATATTTACTGATCCGATAGTAGCGTTTTAGGAAGAGTTTGGAGTCGGTTTGCATCTTTCAGATGAAATTATGCTATAACTATACTCTTTCCTCATTTCTTTCCTCTTCTTGTGTTAGTCTACGGAAGGAATGCGTTCGTCAAAGTTCTGTCTGCACCCTGCAGGTGACACACCTTCATCTTGCCGACTATTTGATGCTATTGTAAGCCATTGTGTTCCTGTCATTGTCAGTGACCGAATCGAGCTTCCCTACGAGGATGAAATTGATTACACCGAATTCTCAATTTTCTTCTCGACGAAAGAGGCTTTGAAACCAGGTTTTTTGGTCAATCAGCTGCGTAAATTTCCGAAAGATAGATGGGTTAACATGTGGAATCGGCTTAAGAACGTTTCCCGTCATTTTGAATTCCAGTACCCTCCAAAGAAGGAAGATGCTGTCGATATGTTATGGAGACAGGTGAAACACAAGCTTCCTGGGGTTCAACTCGCTGTACATAGAAGTAGAAGGTTGAAAGTTCCGGATTGGTGGCGGCGTAAGAGATGATATCAGAATCTTGTTTCTATATACATCACAATCTCTTTTTTTTTTTTTTTGAATTCATTTACAGTGACATCTCATGGCGGGCAACAATCGAAAGGTGCTTGGAAGTCACAATCCAACATCTCGGGCCAGCATTATCGAGCTTATCAGTTACGGTCCTGGTTTCAAACTTCTCCCTCTCTATTTTTTTCAGCATTATATTGCTAGAGGCAGAGTGAGTTAAGATTTGTTCTCGGTTTTTCTTTTCTTTTTTTCCCCTGGAAATAGCTGATAATGTCATTCATTATTTGATGGTGCAGAATCTGAGTTACTGAAAATTTGACGACATAGAATTTACGCATTACGAAACATTTCAGATGTTCTTTTTGAATAGTTTCTGATCTTCGCATTCGAATGTTGTGCAAGGTTATTCAGTAACAGAGATGAGCTAGTTCATGGAAAACTTGAAACTAGTATTAATTTATATATGTATATATATATATATATGTCTTTGCCTATAGGAAGAAGCTATGTTGCTTCGACTCTCCCGACCTACAAATATTTTCACTCGGTATCCTCTCTGAACTTGAACTTGGGTTCTAGCATCCAAATCCGACCTCAAAATGAAGAAATCTGAACAACCTCGAACTGTCCTGCCCCACGTTAACTCCATTTTCAAAAATTGACTAATTAAACCAAATACATGTTATAAAGTCTAGTAAAATTTATCAAAAACCTAACTAAAATATATATAAAAAGTAATTATAAAATTCGAGAAGGCATATTTTAGTAAATAGGATCAGAGTGGGTGATGTGGATTTTATCTAAAATGATCCCGGCCCTAAAACTCTCAATAAAAAGGCGATTCACCCCATTCCTATTTAGAAAAACCCACCCTAACAGGGTTGGGTTGCTAATTTTAAATATTTATTCGATACTTATGTTTAGCAAATATTCAAAAATAAGTAAGTGAATATATTTTTCTAAATATATAAAAAAGCTTAGAAAAAAATGAGCATTTGTGTTAGACATTTACCATATGACATTCATCCAAGTAACGTAATATAGAAAAGTTATCTTTAACAAATATTAGTAGATAATGTAATTGTTTTAAACAGACCTGACAATAGTAGTCACGATTATACGAACATTACAAGTGTAAAGTAATTAAAACATGATAAAAATATAAAAAATAATTATAAAATTAAAGAGGGGGTATTTTAGTAAATAGGATCAAGTTGGGTGACATGGATTTTATCTAAAAACATCTCGATCCTAAAACTCTCAATTCCACCTCATTCCTATGTAGAAAAACCCACCCTTGCTAATTTTAACTCTAACTCTTTGTTTTTGTTAAAATATTCATATTTTTTTGAAAGTTTAAAATTCACGTATTTGATACTTATGTTTAGCAAATATTCAAAAATAAGGAAGTGACTACATTCCCCTAAATATATATAAAAAAAAAAGCTTAAAAAAATGAGCATTTGTGTTAGACATTTACCATGTGACATTCATCCAAGTAACATAACATAGAAAAGAAGTTCTCGTATCTTTAACAAATATTAGTAGATAATGTAATTGTTTTTATCAAGCCTGGCAATAGTAATCACGATTATACGAATATTAAAAGTGTAAAGTAATTAAAACAGGATATAAATATATATTTTAAAATTTATATAATATGAGTTATTAACGTATCAAAATTTATAAAAAAATATAAAATATATTAAACACAATTATGACATGATAAAATATACGAATTATTAAGTCTAGATTTTAACTTCCCTAGTAGTTTTTTTTTTTTGGGGGGGAGGGGGACAAGATTTTCCTAGTAGGTTTGAGACTTTAAGAAAGATTAAAATTGATTCACCCCGGCTGCAATTTCAAGTAATAAGGGCTTGTAAAATATTATATATTCATCTTATATTTTAATTATTTTTTTATATTTTATTTATGTTATATACTTATATCATATTCGAAAAGATTAGAATTGATTCACCCTAAATGCAATTTCAAGTAATAAGAGCTCGTAAAATATTGTATATTTATTTTATATTTTAATTATTTTTTTATATTTTATTTATATCACATAATTATATTATATTAAGAATTTATTATTTTACATTAGATTGGATTCAATTTTGGGCCGTGGAAGAAACTATGGGAATGCTACCAACCAAGGCTTTGTTGACTGAAGTTGATTGAACTCATTACCGACTTCAAGAGTTTTTATATTTGACTAAAATAATAAAAAAATTATCATTTTATCATTTTATTTAATAAACTTTTAACCTTTTACTTATAATTATACTTAAATAATCTGTTAATTTTTAATCTATAGTCATTAAACTTTTAATCTTTGGTTTATAATTTGACATAAATCTTTAATCCTTAATTAATATCTAAATAAATTTTTATTTTAAATTTTTATTTTATTTAAAATAAAAAATTAATCAAACATAAATCAAAATATAAAAGGTTATTTGAATGGAAATTTGCTTTAAAAAGTAATTAATTTAAGGAATTAAAAAAAACAGTGAAATAGTTTAATGATTTCCTCTTAATATCTTACTAATTTCCACTTTGCTTATATTTTTTCTTCTAAATTTTCTTGGTGCAGGTTGGGTTAACTTACCGGCAACGAAAAGAACTCTGACGTATCGATGCAAGGACGAAATCAATTGATTTATAAACAGCGACTATCTAAGCGATGTGGGACCTTTTTTTTTTTCCGCTTCATGGCCTTTTAAAGTTTACACCAAACTCCAAATACCGTTAAACATGTTTAGTTATTTTGAAGACCAAAAGATAAATAAAGGGGAAAAAAAGATTTTATAAGCTTTAAAGTAAAATCTCCACCTAAACCTTATAAAACTCAGAGGTCAGCTTCTAGATAACAAATAAATAAATAAATATATATAAATATATTACTACAAGAAAAATTATTTCTTTTTTTTAAAAAGTAAGTATAGTTTAAGATAAGTCAATAAGGTAGATATTAAAATTTAAATTTTAAATTTATAAAATATCATCTTTTAAAATAATTTTACGAATTAATTGGTTTTAAACTGAGGCTGCAACTTGAGATAAATGAAGAGATTGTACATATTAAAATTTGATTTCAAACTTGTTGAACATTGATATCGCCTGTTAAAAATAAGCATATAAACCAAGTAGATTGAACTAGTATTTCTCTTGATTTATTTTTTTGATATAAAAGAGATCATAATTAGAAAATTATTGCAGATGTTAGAATTTAAATTCTAAATTTATTAAATATTATTTTTTAAAAATATATATATGAACTAATTGAATTTCAGATTCCTCTTGATTTACTTTTAAGGTTTTCTATGAGCAACTTTTGTTTTACCAAATTTAAGTGGCAATTCCCTCATTTCTTTTTACGCTACGAGGTTGTTTAATCAAGATGTTCGAGTCATAAATACATTTGTTTAAGAACATAACTATCTGTTTGATTCGATGAGTTTGGGCTAGAGTGAGTCAAGTTTGGATACGATTTTTTTAAATCGGGCTAGATTAGTTTATTAATAAAAACTAATATTTATTTAAATTTAATTATAAAATATAAATATTAATATAAAATAACATTTTAGTTTTTTTAACAATAATCTGAGTTGTTGGATCAAACTTTAATCTGACAAACTTACAATTAGACCTACTCATAAATTTAAATTTTAAGCTTAGGCTCAAATAACTTGACTTGGCCTAACAGCCCAAATTATTATTTAAAATATAATAAAATATTAAAAAAATTTATTTATATATTTTTATAATTAAATTTAAATAACAAATATTTTAAATAATAAAATAGTGATCTGAGTCACACTAGTCCAAATAAAGAAAGCATACTCAACTTAATCTAAACCTATTAAAAATCGAATTTAATTGAATAAATTACTCGACTTTTGACCGAATCTATTTATAATTAAAAGAAAATTATGCTTAATTATTCCCGAAGCAAATAAGTCTTCTTTTCATTATTTTCCTTCGACCGTACGCCATTATGAAGCTAAATTCATCGCTATTGTTCTAGGTCCCCCGTCCCATTGATTTCTCCCCCTTACCCCACACCCATTGCGTCCATATCTCTTAATTTGATAATTTTAAAAATGACATAAAAATAAGATAATAAATTAAAAATATTAAATATATTAATCTGTAAATACGATAGTAAATTTAAAGATGTTAATAAATTTGTATTATATTATTTGTGTAACAATTTTCGTCAAGAAATTTTATGCTATTATCGTATTAGTTCATTTATTTATATAATCTTTACATTTATACAACATAATTATAACATGTTAACATGAATTGAGAAGAAAATTGCTTTTTTTTTTCTTTTAATGATATGTTTGTTAGGTCTATTATCTCTATTTGTGAAACGAGTACTAAAATAAAAAATCTCATATGTGATATCTAATAATTTTGGATACGATTATACAAATATAATATATACAAAGTCATTAAAACGTGGCATATATACATATATAAAATCTAATTATGCTAATTATTAACATATCAAAATTAATATAAACATAAAATACCTTAAACACGATTATAAATCGATAATATATACGTATATAGTATTGTCAGGTTTAGACAAGCTGGGGAATATATATAATAAAAATCTATGTTTATCGTTGATTAATTTTAGTTAGAAAGTATTTTTTTTTCTCGTACAAAGAAAGGTGGAAGCATATTACAGGGTCATGGATATTAAGATACGAATCTCAAACTTGTTGAATATCACGTTTTAAGAGACTAACCTTCATTTCGATTGAAAGTATATATAAAATTTAACAAAATTCACCGAGATGTAGCTCCTACCAAAATCGATTGGAAAGCTCATATCATTTTTTAAAAATAATATTAAAAAATTATTTTAATATTAATATTTATAATTAGTTTTAAATAAAATTTTTAATTATATAAAAAGTAATCTAATCTAAATTAATTTAAATTTATTATAGATTAAATTTATCGAATTTAATTAATTATCTGACTGATTAAAAGCTCTAAAGTGAAGTTTTTTCTTAAAAAAAAAAAAAAAAACCCCTTTAGTCAAGGGGTTATCATTTTTGTGGCCAAGAACAAAGTGGCAAGGTAGTTGGATTAGTTGTACCAAAAATAATATAGTGGCTAATAGTCAAAGATATTTTAATAAATTTATAAAAATTCAAAATGAGTGGCCATTATGGGTCATTATTTTCATTAGAAAAATTTAAAAAAAAAAAAAGAAAAAGAAAAATCCATTCTCTAATTTGGTAGTCTTTCACAAAAAGAAAATACTAACATTATATATTTGTATATGTAGTCATAAATAATAATTGAAGAGTTTGCCTATAAAAAGGCTTCAAAGGAGGGAGACATCATACATATCCATCAAAGATTGTGAGTGAAACTTGTCTTTGAATTGGAAGAGTTGCGAAGCTAAAAGAGTTCTTACGTCTCAAGCAAAGGTAATAACCATTTTCTTTTCTTTCTTTTTTCTTTTCCTAATAATTTTTCTTCTAAAAGAACTATACATACATAATAAATAATTATTTTATACATTGACGGTAAACTATCGCACGTTTTTTTATATATTTTAAGAAAATAAAAAATAAATAAATAAGACATGTAATAACTTTTTAACAGTTAAAAAAATTTCACCTTTGATATACCAAATAATTTTCCATATATATATAATTACGTATATTGATGAAGATTAAAATATTATTATATGTATTTAGTGTATATTTAAATAATAAAATAAAATATATGATAATTTTTTAATCTCATTTATAAAATAAAAAAAAAAACTTCATTACCACTTATAGGATAATATATGTTTCGTGATTTATGAAGTTCTTCAATCTCAAACATTCTTTGGATGTTTCGTTCAAAATACCCTTTTTTTTCTGTTCTAAATTGAGTGATATCAGTTGAAGGAAACATTAGTGTTAATTTAATTATTTGTTTTGTCAAAAAAGGATATTATTTATTTATTTATTTATTTTAATTGGATTGTATGTTAATTTGCATCTCTTGAGATTTTGATTAATTGGAATGGCAAATGGCTCTAAGCGTTTTGGATCTCATTCCAGTTTTAGCTTTCAAATTTTGGGAGAACAAGTAGAGATACCCCACCAATGAGTTTGATAGTTCGATGATGTTGAAACCGATTTCAAGATTAAGGGTCTCGAGTTTAAACCATAATCTTAGAATGCTTATTAATGAGTTAATCGCTAAAGATTTGAGGGAATCGACTCCATAGCTGTAGGTCTCAGAAGTTTTACTAACCGTAACTCGAAGATTAAAAGAAATTGGAAGAGAAATCTAGCAATGAGCTGATATTAGAGTTGTATATGGATTGAATTGCTTGTTTGGCTTAAATATTTAACATAATTTTTTATAATTTAAGTTAAATTATTTAAATTTAATTATAAAAATATATAAATATTAATATAAATCATATATTTTTAAAATTTTTTATTAATTTATAAATAATAATTCAAATTTTATAATTAGATCAAGCCTAAATCGAACATGAACAAAAAATCTTAAAACAATTTGAACTATACTTTGGCCCATTGGCAACTCTAGCTAATAGTTCAATAATATTAAAATCGACCCCAAAATTGAGAATCTCGAGTTTGATCTCTAATTAGTAACTTAAAAATTATTATTTAAAAAAAATGAGAGAACTTTTTTATTTTAAATTTTATAAATAAAATTCAAAATAAAATGTATGATTATCTTTTAATTAAAATTAAAAAAATTATGTATAAAAAAACAATCCCATCATTTTTGCCACGTCAGAAAAACGCGGAAGACAACTTCAAATTCCACTGTGGTCTAATCTCAACTACTTTGAAAAAGACAAGTATAGAATTAAAATCATCTTCTTTTCTTTGATCTCCACCACATCTTTTATTGAATTTGATTTTTATTTATTATTTATTATTTCATAATTTTTTTAATAATTTTATGAATTTTTAAAATTAAATTAAAATTATATTTATAAATAATTATTAAAATTATATAAAATAATAATAAATAATAAAATAATAAAAGAAAACTTAGCCATCTTTATCACTCAAGTCAAGCAACTATACTTTTTTTTCAACTCATCACGACACGGGTCTCCAAAATATTGAATCAAATTTTTTTAAAAAAAATATTATTTTGATTTTAAATTATTTAAAATTATATTTTTTCGTTAGTTAGATTATAATTTAATTTTTTTAATTTTTTATCCGAACTTAACTCATTAACTTATTTTATTATTTAAAAAATATTAAAATTTTTTTTTTTAAATTAGCTATTTAATTTATATAATTATATTATTTTATATATTTTATTATATTATAATTATATTTAAAATATTTATATATTTATTATTTTTATATAAAATTTATATAATTATATTTAATATTATTTGACGAATGATTCATTTGGTTTCACGTCAAAACATAAAATAGTTAAAAAAGAAAAAGAAAACTAGAATTATTAGACGACGTTATCATTTATGTTATGACTTATGAGGTGGCAAAGAGTTAGTGCGAAGTCACTTTCATTGGTCAAAAATATACAAGGAAAGAAAGCCCTACGATATATAATTGTTATTATTATTACTTAATAAACAAATAATGGAGAACATAATTGAGGGTTTGAGGAGCAAAGCAAAATAATTAAAAAATAAAGTTATTGGGCGCACTTAAATCGAGTAAAAGATAGTTTAAACAAATTAAATTATATCTTATAACTTTTTATACTAAATATGCATGAAACTTTGTTGTTTACTTGCAAATCTCTTTGATGCTTGCAGAACGTGCTAATAAAATACATGTAATATAATAAAATCCTGTCACCCCACTTTTTTTTTCAATGGATTTACAAAAGAATTATGCAAATGCACTTTAGGAAAAAAAAATTCAAGTTGTATTAAAAAGGTAAAATTGGGTTCATCTATTGGATTAATTAAATTAAAAATCGATAATTAATTCGATTCGATATATATCATAAAATAAAAAATTCTTCGGACTAATAAAAAACTGAAAAAATAATAAAATTCAGTCTTCAATTGTCATTTTTTTAATAAAAAAATATAGTATTCATGATGAAATTTCAATCTTAACCTCTTAAATTAAGATTAAATATTATACCATTTAGTGAAAGATATAATTTTATTAAATATTTACAATATATAATATTTATTTATTATTATAATTATTTCTTTAATTTTTGAAGGCTATACGATTAAAGTAAAAGTCCGACCGATTTGACGTATAATTTGATTTTTTAAACGTTAGATGAAACGGACAATTCAAGGGACAGGATCAAAAGCTTTTTCTCTCCCTTTGGTTTTCCTCCTTTTTCTTTTACTTTTTCCTTTTGTCTTTTGCATTTTAAAAGGAAAAAGCATTCTCTTAAACCAAACAGACCCCCAAAATCAACCAACCTCCTTTCCTTTCTCTTTATATTCATCGTCATCATCTTCTTCAACTGTCAGGCTGCCATTTGCGGTTTCTCCAGCTGCTGCTACAAAGTTAAAAATTCTTCTCATTTCACCATGTTCCACGGTTAGCTTTCTAAGTCACATTTTACCCACATTCCCAGCCTACAATCTGCAGGTCATTGCACTTGCATTCTTTCTTTGTCTCATTTGCCTTTTTATTTCATTTTTGTTTTATTTTGGCATAAATAAAAAGAAATGTCAAATTGTCAAAGTACGGATGTGATCAGGAAGAATTTAAATTACAATTGCAGATATATTTTTAATGGTATCCTATTTGTTGTAGTTTCAATTGTAATATATATTGATATGAATATCTAAGGTATACTATAAAATAAAAAAATTTTAGAAATAAGATAAGATACAATTAAAAATTTTTTTATTTTAAATTTAATAATATTGAAGATGAATTTTTGATGAATGACTATTAATAATAATTTTTTACCCGTAAAATTTTAAAAAATAATTTTTTTATATTTTTAAAATAATTATTAATTATTTTTAATTTTTTAAATTTTATAATTGTGAAAATAGTCAAATAATAACCTTAACGTCACTGTGTATCCGTCATGTAAATTCCTGATGACTTGTGTCGGAGCTGGATGAAAGCTCAAGCAGCAATCGACAACCATCTGGGGACCATTTTTATCCATATTCTAGTTTTCCAAAGTAGGGTTTTCTATAAAATGAAGAGAAATTTGAATTGTTTGATCGGGTAAGTCCAAAACCCACCAAACAGGCGCGGAAATGCTTTGCAATTTTAGGTCTAAGATAGCTATTGTTTTGGACATAAGTATGGCGCATGTTTTGTGCGTCGGAGATGGCTACTTGATTCCCTTACTTTGTCGGCCTTAGGAAGACTTCGCGATTGGTGGTTTCACATTACGTTTTTATATTTTTGTATATCATAATCGTATTTAATATAAAATATATTATTATATTTATATTTTATATCGTATTTATATTTATTTGTATTATATCATTTTTTATTTTTTAATTTTTTATCGTATTTTTATCACGTTTAGAATTGCCGGTTTTAATTTTAGACTTTACCAAACTAGTTGTTGTATTTTTTTCCTCTCGTTTTATTCTAATACGATTTTTTTTAATGTTTTCCAATTTGCTTCCTTCACTTTGTAACTATCGGTAGGATTCGATAATTTATTTATTTTTATCGTATTTATATATTTATATATATTATAATTATATTTAAAATATTTTATATTTTTTTATTTATATATACATATTTATTATATTATATTTTAATTATTATTTTATCGTATCCATTGAGTTTAGAATTATCAGGTTTACTGTTAAAGCTTACCAAACTAGTGGTAGTATTTTTCCTTTTGTTTTATTCTAAGACTGATTTTCCAAAATTATTTTTCAATTTTCTTTTATGTTCCTTTTGTTGATTATTTAAATAATTTGACTTAATTTAACTTATAATATACTTTTCAGCCACTCTATATTATAAAATTAAACCACTTATAAAACGATTTGCAGGGTGCAATATTTCAGTAAATATAAAAAGGAAGACTTGAAGCCAAGTTGCACAAGTTTTAGACCATGGCAGATTGGACTAAGAAGACCATCCTTAGAAACGATGCCCTTCAACAGGTATTTCATATAATCTATGATATCCAAACATTTTATTTTTAAAAATATTTATATTTAATATTTATTTTTAATGTATATTCGGATATAATAGTGTCGGACACATACTAATATCTACAGGTATTCATAAACAAGGCTCGGGCTAACTCAAATTACAAAAAATCTTGTCTAAATTAATTCAATAGGGATTAACTATGAACAAGTTTTTTTCTGTATCCGGCATCCATCTATGAAAAAGGCTAATATTTTTATTTTACTTGCAGTACATCTTCCAAACAAGTGCCTATCCTAAAGAGCACGAGCAATTGAAGGAATTAAGAGAGGCCAGTGCCGAGAAGTATAAAGATTTGTAAGTTTACAAAAATGATTTTTTTTTTTAATTTTTTACTTTTTATCTAGATTTCGGTTAAGACGAGCTTAGATCAATCCAAAAATCTATTTTATTATTTAAAATAATGCTACTAAATTGTAAAATATTTTTATACTAATATTTAAAATTTTTTATTACATAAACAGTAATTCATATTAAGTTAATTTACTAATTTTTTTAATTAGGTGTCGGTTTATTTGATTGATTTGATTTGCAAAAAACATCATAAACCGACTTACAAAAATTGATTTTTATTTAAACCAATCAGACTTAACAAGATTGATTTTGATTGATCTATTTAATTTTTATTTTTTTTCTTACAGGAGTGTGATGAATGTGCCTGTTGATGAAGCACAGTTCCTATCTATGCTTTTAAAGATAATGAATGCCAAGAAAACCCTTGAAATTGGAGTTTTTACAGGCTATTCCCTTCTTGCTACCGCAATTGCATTGCCTGAGGATGGCAAGGTATGATTTTTTTTCCCCCTTTTTTCCTTTCGTTGCTTTGTCGTTAACAGTGAGGTGTGTGAACAAAATATCTATGCTCATAAGTTATCAGAATTGAGCTCAAAAAGAAATTTAAATTTGGCCTGATTATTATCGGATCGAGCAACTCGAGCTATCGAACGGCCTGAATTTAAGTATTCTAATGGTTGGATCTAGTAGATATGAGCCTCATCGAATTTTTTATTTTTAATTAGTATTAAAAAAATTTCAATTTAAATTTGAACTCAAGCTCCAATACAAATTATCAAATTTAAAATCGAGCATAAAAAATGAACTCATTTTTTATTATATAGATAGATTAGCCTGATCGAGCGAACTCGAATAATTTTAATTTTTTTTCGAATTAAATTCAAACTTTAAACGTGAAACTGAGCTCGGATCAAACTTTAAGCTACGAATTTGAAATTGACCTTCTTGCAACTTGGGCTTTGCTCGATTAAGCTCATTAATTTATTAGTAAAAGGGTTTTGTAATTAGCTGATTTGATCGTAATACTTTTTGGCAGGTAATAGGAATTGATCCAGACAAAGAAGCTTACGAGACTGGATCACCATTTATTAAGAAAGCAGGAATGCAACATAAGATTAAATTCATCCCATCAGATGCCTTCTTAGTTTTAGATGATCTCATTAAAAATGTAAGTATGTATATGTATATATACATATATATATATATATCATGCTTAGACCTTCTCAGTTTTCAAAACAGAATTAATCAAACCGTTATATCACCCTTACTTCACGAATATTCGCGTCTTGATTTGCAAACTTTTGCAGGGCGACGAAGGAAGCTTCGATTTCATATTTGTGGATGCCCACAAGAGCGATTACCTTAAATTTCATGAGCTGACCCTGAAACTGGTGAAAGTCGGCGGAATCATAGCTTACGACAACACTTTATGGTACGGATCGGTTGCGGAATCCGAGAAGGAAGTGACGGACGATCTGATTAAGATGTATAGAAATTTCGTGATCGAATTCAATAGCTTTATCGCAGCTGATCCTCGGGTTGAATCATCGCTGCTTTCCGTCGGTGATGGCCTCACTCTTTGCCGACGTCTCTACTAGAAGCAAAAATAAATAAATAAATAAATAAAAATCCATTAGTTGGTATTTAAACTTTTTTTTTCATGCTGGTGAAGTTGTTTGAAACATAGTAAATTATAAGTTTATATATTTGATGCTTTGTAATTAGTTTGAATAATCTATTACAGATGCATTAGCATGGCTTTTGAATTTGGACATTGTCTCGGGTGTTTTTATAAAGAAAAATTGCAAATGATTGGCAAGGAAATTTCATAAATTCATGTTTTTATTTTATTTTATTAATTACACAGCTAATCGTCTATTATATCATATTTTTAATTGAGTATATGGAAAAAATTGTGGCTCAAATAGGTACCTGTACCATGATCTTGTTAAATATATAGGTACCTCGTACTCAGCATTAACAATATTAAATAAATATTGATTTGATATTTAACATTTAATCTGATAATTAAATATGATAATGGTATGGTATTTTGTTACGTATCACTTTTTTAGTAGATGTTAATGCTATGTTAGCATTTTTTTTACGACATTAGTACGAAATATTTATTTGTTTGATAAAGTTATAGTATAGAAATCTATTTGAGCCAACATTTTTTTGAGGTACTCGATTGACAAAAACAAAGTATAACGGGTGATTTTAGTATTTCAAAAAAATTAAATTATTATAGTTTTTAAAATTTTGTTATTACATTTTAATTAATTATGCTTTAAATGTTACTTTCATAATCAATTAAATTATTTTTTAAAAAAAATTAAGTTACCATAATTTTTTCTAATTTCGTTATGACATTGTAATTAATTATGCTTTAAATGTTGCTTTCATAATCAATTAAATTATTTTTATTTATGTCTTATTGATTATCTTTTCAGCTTGTCATTAGAATAAATAGGAGCAAATAGGTTTTTTAAGATTATTTAAATGAATAAGGCAAAATAGATATTTATTTCTAAAATTTAATTATTTTTACTCCACATCAGTGATATTATTGGAGCTGTATATACATAGTCTTCAAACCCTTTTAATTTTTCAATTCCCTCGAGGTCTGAAGATACAAATTTCTTCAGTCTCTACTCTTTATAATTATTTTGTTGCAGGCTCTCTACTCCTTTTGTTTTTAATAATTTTGTAGATTTTGCAAGTTCGGATTTGTGGCGCGGTCAAATCGAACTTAGGTTACTCCAATTAGCTCCTTAGATTCAAGAACTCAAGGTATGATTCATTTTGATGTTGTTGCTTTTAAACTGCTATTCTTCTCTGCAATCTTTCTTTGTTCAATTCATGTAAAAAGTGTAATATTTTTATGATATACTATGAACCAACGAAGGATCGGCAAAACAACAATGGCAAAGAGGCCTATTTGAATTCTTAGCGATTGCGGACGCCGTAACGCCGTTTGCCAATTCCCAATGGTGTAGTCTCTTTGATTGTTGAGAATGACTCTGTCAATGCGTTATCTTAAACTATACAATAAATGGTGACTAAGTTCTTTGGCGACTAAGGTTTGCCTTAAATGTTACTACTGCACAAAATCGGCTGTTTAAGTGTTAACGGATTTTAATATTTTATCCCTTGGTGTTAAACAAAATCGGATGTGAACGTTAAAGTTTCGTTGCTTGGCGTTGATGAAGCTTGATATCGAGATTGATTGTCAATTTAGCATGAATTCTTGCATCTTGAGTAATCATTTTACCGAGGAGAATAATCATGATGGAGATGTATTTGTTAAAATGCATCTGAGAAATTTATTGGCTCACTGGGATTATTCTTATATCATCATCGGACAATGGGTCCGAAATTAGATTTATGCCCGTTTGTGTTATTTTGGTGGGCTAATTACCACCATGGGTTTAAAGATGCAATTTAATTTCTCTTATACCTTTTTAATATTATGAGTGGATGTATGTATAGAATGTGAATTATCATCTTACTTTAATCTTCTTAAAATCTAAACGTAAACATATATAATTTTAAATTAATCTTCTTAAAATCTCAGTGTAAACATAATAATAATAATAACATTTGACTTTTGAATTATAATTTCATTTTAACATGTGATCATATAAAGAAACCGTTCTTACTATGGATGTGAAAATTCTATTACTATTATAATTTTTTTATTTAGTTTTGTATTATGAGTTAAATGGTACTAATTCAATAAAAAATTACACAAAATACCAAAATATAAAATAAAAACATATATTAATAAGGTTTGTATTTTACTATTTTTTGAAATTAAAATTAAAATTAAATCTTTTCAACATTAACAATAGAGTTTTTTTTAATTTATAAGTACGTTAATAAACTATTATGTGTCTTATTTTTAAATTAAGTTTTTAATCTATACTATATTAAAAGGGTTATAAGATTTAATACTACGAATTTAATAAATACTAGCTCAATTAATAAAATTACTTAAAATTTTAAATTAAAAAAATTATATTTTTTTCTTAAAAGAATTACCCTCTAATTTAAATTTTTTAAAACATTAAAATTTTTATGCACTTTTTTTATCCACCCTAGTTGTCAAAAAAGAATTAGTAGTCTGAAAATTTGATATAATTTTCAATAAAAAATACTTGAAAAAAGAGGTTGAGTTGAGTCACTAGGAAGATATTTTTTTTCAGGTCGGATAGCTTTTTCGATTTAATAAATTTAATTTTTAATAAGTTAAATTTAAATAAATATTTTATTTTATTTGAATTAATTTAATTTTTTATTTAAATATTGCTATAAAATATTTTTATTTTTAATTATTATTTTAAATAATAATATAAAATTTTTGTAAAATTTAAATTTAATATGATTTAAAAATCGATTTTATCTGATCTAATACCTTTAATTAAAAATCCGTACGGCGATATGGTTAAAAAACTGAGGAAGGAGAATTGAGTTGTAACTGTAATTGAACTTCGCTCGGTCACTTAGCTCACCTGACTCAGCCGCCGGTTCAGGAGCCGAGCATTCTTCTCGTAAATTTCCGGCTGAGGAAATGTCTCACTCTCACAAATTGGTTATCAAGTATTAATTAATCGTCTATTTGTTTAATTTTTTTTTTTTTCAAGTTTTTAACTTCATCAACAATCGATACTTACATTTCAAGTAGTAATTTCCTTTTTGAATTGGAATAAAAAAAGGAGATCTTCAATGAGTCGTCCCCCAACACCAACACCAATACCAGATTCAAGCAAGGATCATCAAGATGAAAAGCTCTCTCTTCAAGAAATCAACACCAAGGTTTGGGTTTTTCTTTTTAATTTAGTTGGAATTTCTACATATTATTTCTGTATCTGATTCCACATTATTATGCATTTAAAAAAAATTATAAAATTGGATTCACGAACATCTAATATGTAGTTGATTGAGAGCGGTGAAAAAGAGCGGCTGAAGGAGCTATTGAGGGAAAGGCTTATTGAATGTGGTTGGATTGACGAGATGAAAGCTCTTTGCAGGTTTTTCCTCGATTAATTGTTAATTTTCGCTAAAATTTAAGCATTTTCTGGTATAATCTATATTAACCCGTTTCTTCATTTTGAATAAATTTTGAGTTTACTGTCAGACACATTATCGTATACGAAACTCAATCCCGAGTGTCGTAACATAGCGTATAACTGGATAGAGAAAGTATGCAATCTCATTTTTGGGATTTTTTTTTTTTAAAAAGAAAAATTCATTTATTGGTTATTTTTTCTAGGTTTTGAAAATTGGAAGTCTTTCTGCATGTTTCTATTCTTAAAATGAGTTTTTTTTTTTTTCCCTTTTCTGCAAGCATTATTCTTTTATATGAACAAAGAAATTCAGAAATCAATCTATGATTAAGAAGGTTTTTAGTTTGCTTGTTAATTTTGTTAGAAATATGTCAGTGTTCTTTGATATAATAGATTGGCATTTGCATGTCCAACTCCAATAAGATATGTATCTCAAATTGCTTGCTTGATATGCTGTCTAGATAGATGTCTTAAGCTATGTTATTCAGATTCAAGGGTGAAGTCAGACATGGATATGTATTCAACTCGGTATTCTAATTTTTTTTTAAAGCTTTTTCATATATTTGGAGGAAATACCATCCTATGCATGTCCGAATATGTGTCGGACATGGATACTTTAGAGAAAATAAAAAATCGGAATAACATAGGACATAACATTTCTGTAAATCTAAGTTTAAGGATTGATGCAAAATGCACTTGCAATTTGTTGGTTTCAACTTTGTGTTGCTTTCAACTTTGATATCAACCATCCTTCTTTAAATGATTCATGTACTGGTCGGTCTCTTCATTATTCTTGAAGTACTCATACGGCACCATGTTTGAACATATTCGAATATAAGCATGGGGATACAACCCTCTAAAGTCCCTCCAAATACATGAAAAAACTTAGAAAAAAATTAAACATATTCATGTTTTATACGTACCTGTGTCCGACACTTTCACATGAGTTCTATGGGGTTATGCCCATCCTTATTATCTCAAGCACAAAACATGGCGTAATTAGGGCTTTTTTCTTTTTTCCTTCTTGGATGATGGATAACAATCTCTTCTTTTTTGTATGAGAGATGCTTCAATATCCTCGTCTTGGCTTTTGTTTTGCTTTTTACACTGATTGTTTTGATTCCTCTATACCTATTTGTTCTTAATTAGTCTTTCAAACTCCTAAAATTACATTTTTCATTTTTATGTATATATAATTTTGTTCAAGGGCATTTACAAGGAAGAAAGGAAGTAACAATGTTACGGTCGATGACCTAGTTCATGTAATCACCCCAAAAGGAAGAGGTTGGTATAACCTTCTCCTCTTCTCTATCCAATCTTCCCTCAGCGCACACAAAATGCAAAGACCGCACTAAAAACTTTTGAGAGAGTATATATTGAAGGAATCAACTGCTTCTAATCTTGTAGTCATAGCCATCTTGGCACTTATTTTTGCGATTAAAATTAATGCATTTGTGTTCCACTTTTGAAAAGTGTGCATTGGAAGCTGCAACTACATTAGCACTATGTTGCTCCAACTCTTTTTTTTTTTTTTTAATAATGAAGTACCAATGTCCTAAACTTATGTATAACGCATATGAGGACATGGGTATGATGGGGTATGATGATATGATCCTCTAAGGACGCTTCAAACATATGGAAAAACATAGAAATAAATGGACATAACCTATATATGGGACTCACATATGAATTCGAATAACATAGCATTAGCATATGAGAAAAAAAACGTTGACTCTAATGCTTTTCCAATTTATTTATGATAGTATTAGGTTTGTTTAGAGTGTTGTTACAGACTACTGCCTTCAAGTTGTTTCTCTTTTGATTGCTTGTCAAGCAGGGTTATTCCTGTGTTTCCTGCTTTTGGAATTCTTTTAAGGTTTTTATTTCTACCACCTCTTATGTCGATGCAGCATCTGTTCCCGATGCCGTGAAGGCTGAACTGTTACAACGGATTAGAGCTTTTCTTGCATCAACTGCTGCTTGATATCAACCGAGTCTTCTACTACGAAACACTTGCCATTGTAAGTTTCCATGTTAAAGTTGCTGTTAATCTGGTTTTTTGGTTGCATGGAAGTTTATAATCTTATGGATTCTCCAGACTCGTTTGTTCTCTGGATAACAAGTTGAAGAAGCATTTGATATCTGTTTTCATTGCCAAAAGTAGTCGAATAAAGTGTATGCCATATCCGAATGCTTGGCCATTAGAGTTCCTGTTGAAGTAGAGTTGAATGCAGATGATGGAATTTATTAGTTCTTTAGAGGATCAAATCTCATTCACGTGTCGAAATATGTTGGTAACAAGTATCAGACACGAATACTTTAAAAAGAACGAAGACTCCGGATAATGTAATAGTAAAATTTTGCCATCATAGAAGAAATCACAGAAATGGCCAATGACACGTTATAATAAAAAGCTTTCAACAAAACGACTCATGGATCCACACCACCAAGCCTAACGGAAAATGTGGCTTCACTGCCAATCCAAAGCAGTTCAGCATTGTTAGGCGATCATTTTTAGCGTTTAAGCCTAATATGTTAGTACCAATGGACCTAAAATTTTTATTTTAATACTAATACGTATCACTATTAATTTGTTTCGACATTAATGTATTTTGATTTACTGTTTCATATTTCGAGTTTATTGATATTTTTCATATATATATATATAATATTTTTAATTTTTTTCAAAATACACATTGTATATACATTCGAATTTCATATGTAAATATAAATTTCAAAATTATAAATATTTATATTATCTACAAATTTTAAACATTAAATAATAAATATAAAATATTTAAAAATATAGTAAATTATCATAACTTAGGTTCAGTGCCCTAATTTAATTTAATGAACATATATTTTATTTTTAAATGTAATTATAAAAATAAAATAAAAATGATCAAGATAAAAAAATTTCAATTTTTATCTAAAAGCTCAAATAAAAATTCAAAAAAAAAAAAATTAAAGCCTTTTACCAATAATACGCATTAATACTAACCGATATTGATTGATGTAGGCTTGTATAGGTTGGTACAATCAATATAAAAACCAAATATATATATACACACACACACACACACATATATATATATATATACATATATGATGCTAATACAACATATTAAAATAAATTATTCTTGCACAGTTAATACGAAAAGAAGCATTTAACACAATACGTATACACATATTGTTAAGTCTAAAGACAATAATTTACTTAAAAAAAATTGTGGGACTCTACTCTTGAATTTATTAGAATCCTTAAAATGAAAAATTGATCATCTAATCATGCACATAATCATATACAGAAAATCCTCCGTATAGGGGGGTCTCATCGTTGGAATGAAGAAGGGAGTAGCAATAATCGCAGAAATAACAAGGGTTCTCCTTTGCCCACTTATCATCAACGGTTACCTTTGTAGCTCTGGTAATGTTACAAACATTGCATTTCTGAACTCGGGGCTTTAGTTGAAAGATCATTATTGGATAAGCTGCTCGGTTTTTTACGTCCTCAGGATGAATCAACCTCATGTCCCGAATGACGATCGTGTGCTTGCAGTTGCCCTTTCATCAAACAAAATATTGGATAAAGATTGCGTACAACAGATATTGAAAAGCATAATCAATAGTTTAAACCTTTTTAAGTTCCAGCAATACCATTGGATACACGATAATCCGATTCAGAACTTTGATGATGAATACCTCTAGTTTATAAGTTAACGAAAGTCATGAACGGAAAAAAAAAAAAAAAGAAGGCCGTACCTGATGACAATAGAGATATCCAGAACCAAGTTGAAACCTAAAGTTGCAGAACCGAGTCTTGTGCATATCAGCAGCTTTGAAGGGGGGCAATCTTGAAGGTTCCACACTGCCTAAAATTGCTTTTTGCTTTTGTTGCAGCTCACCGGTTGTTATGCTTTCCCATTTTTTAAGAGCATCATCCTTACAGTTTCGAAGCCAATCGAATATAGGTTTACTGTAATCTATGGCAGAGGAATCTCTCAAATCATTGAAAAAGGTATCCTGCAGAAATACAACAGTTAATTTAGAAATACCCGTGTCAGATGTATATCAAGATTGGATATAGGGTTATGACCTTCTTAAGACCCTCTAAATACATGAAAAAGCTTTAAAAAAATTTACCTATATGTGTCCCACATTAACACCCACGTCCAACTAACTTAGATTGGGTTTCTTAAAAAAAAAAAAAAAAAATTGACCGTACCCATGTTAGATACATGCCCATATCTGACACTTACAACTAAGTCTAAGTAACTTCTATCAGGTTTCTTCAAAAAATAAAAATAAAAAATAAATAATACCCATGTCGGACACATCCGTGTCCAACTCACACCTAAGTCTGAGTAATTGAGATCGAGTTTCTTACTTCTATAAGGAAATATCCAGAAGGATCGTACTGGCCAGCCTTCTGCATCACCTGGTCTGTCAAGCAGTATATCTTGTCCTTAAGTTCAGTCAAGGTTTGATGGCCCAGGACCAAGAACTCTTGGACCTACAATAATCCAAAAAGATGTCAATACCAGCAGATGGAAGAGGCAAAAGAATGAATATTTTCAAAGAAATAATACTGCAGAAGTCAAGTGTTAGCAACATTATACTATGTAGCTCCGACTCTTTATTTTTCTTAAAGTATTTGTGTCTGACGCATTTTTGGACATAGATACAGAGATATGACCCTCCAAATACAAGTAAAAGCTTTGAAAAATTGAAAATACTCATGTCAAATACATACCCGTATCCGACACCCACACCTAGTCCTAGTAACATAGATAATGTAACTTTTGGTGGTTCTTATATATGTTAAGGTATTATCATGCATATAATCAAACGTTACTATTTTCATTTACCGAATAATATCAGAAATAAACCAAATAGAAGCTTATGATCGGGCTCAGTCGACTCGTTAATAACAAATATAAGTGATTAGAATACAAGAAAAACTAAAAATTCAACACAAAGCGATTTAGAACCGAGAGGCACACCGCACCTTTGACCATTTTCGTATGTTATGGTAGACCTCGACACAAAGAACTACTTCGGGGTATAACACTGGTATGTGCTCTTCAACATCCGTGGACTTGACCTGTCATTCATCCAAAGGAAAGTAAGAAAGAATACTTCCAGTATCATAAAGATTGAAAACAGTAAGCCCGAGCTTCAGTCCTCAAATTGACTGCCTTGGAACCTTTTAAAGATTGTCGCCTTCATCTTATCTTAAATGATCAGACAACAATTAATTTTGTTCAAACCGTAACAGAAAGCATCCAAAAGGTTTGAATTAGGACACAAGAATAACATAGCACCTCAGAGATCAATTTCAGATTTTAGCCAAAGAAAAAGAGCATCTGCAATAAATGCACAAAGGAACCTTCGGCAAACCTTTCCGGAGGAATTCATAGACCGGAGGGATTTCATCCTTTCAATTTTATCGGAAGATGGGATGGCTGCACAATCACTGATCTTGGAGATAGCACTGAACCAAAATTCATAGACAACAGTTAGTACAATAATAAAAAAAGGTTTTATCAGTTAAAGAATACCGCAAGCAGATCTCAATACAAACTTCAAAGAATGTAGTGTTGCAGTTGCTTTGTCTTCGTCCTGCTTTTGTTTAATCTTCGCAAGTTCCTCCACCTTTCTGACACACATATCCTGGAAATGCAACGGTTCGTTAAGAAGAAATGTTAACGGAAAATACGAGATATGTTTGATAGGGATCTTTTCAGTCTTAGACCATTACTCGCAATCCAATTAAAAGAACACACTTGCCAAGAAAGGAAATCATGAGGCAAACTATCGAGCAAGTAAATTAAACATTTTACCAGGAATAGCAAACAGTTTTTAAATATTGAAATGTCAAATTTCAACATAATTATATGAGAACAGAACAATAAACTATAATAGTAAATATGATTAGATTATAGTACTTAGATGTAAAAGAAATTCAATAGGACCAGTGCCATACTTCAACAAGATGATTATTCGTTTTCCTTCTCCTTCGCTTCTTTGTGACTTTCTTCCTTTCCATTGCAGTTCCATCCAAATCCGTATCAGGACACCCATTTGAGGACTCGATTGAAGTTGAAGCATTCTCTATTGCTGAGCTCTCTAGACTTGCATGTTTGTTTCTCGATTTTCTACGATTACTGCTGTACAAATTCTACAAGTGAGTAAAGCTAAAGCTGGAAAACAGATTGATATCACTCCTAAAAACTTGAAGATCCCTATCTATAGCCAAGGAATAAAGAAATAACGTAATAAAGGAGGAGGTGAAAAATAAATCCCAGAATCAGGAAAATAAATTTGAAGAAATCCAAAATCATTTTCAAAAAAGAGCTGTGTTTTAGATCAACTGAAAAGGGCAAGGATGATTAACAAGAAATATGCATACAGCTTACCTGAAGCCGTTTTCTAAACCTTGTGCAGCATTTCCAACATGCTCATCCTCCTGCAATAATAGCAATTAATAAAACCAGAAAACACATTAACCTATGTTGCCTCCATTTTCATTTTCTTGAAGAATCCGTATCCGACACCCGTGTCCAACGCATGTCAAAACATAGAGAATAGGGATATGACCCTATAAAAACTCTCCAAATACATGGAAAAACATAGAAAGAAATGGACTTACCAGTATCGGACGCATACACATCCGACAGACACCCGAGTCCATGTAACACACAACTAAACTAATGCAATACTAGATATAGTACTAGCTAGGTACCATCCATTTTTATAATGTCAGCACTGACCTTAAAAGCTTCCTTGAGAGCCATTTCTACTAACTCTTCTTCTTTAAGAATTTTAAGGTCATCAACACTGAAAAGAGTAGAATTACTAGTAAAAACAAGTCCAGATAAAGAGACATGTATAGATGCAATAAATTCCAAATCATCAATGAAAAAATTTAAAAAAAAAAATAGAAATGAAGATGGGGCAGTACTAGGGGTGTAAATGAGACAAATGTGCTCGCAAACTATTCAGATTCAACTCAAAATAAGTTCGAATTCAGCTCGATCATTGTCAAGCCAAGCTCGATCTCAAGCAGCTCTAGCTATCAAGCAAGCAAAATTCGAGTATCTTAACGCTTGACTCAAGTAGCTTGTAAGCCTAATCAAGCTTTTTTTACTTTTAATTAGTAATGAAAAAAACTCAATTCAAATTCAAGCTCAAGCGCAAATAATCAAGTTTGAAATCGAGCATGGGAATCGAGCTTATTTTTACCAAGCAGACGAGCTTTATCGAGTCTAATCAAAAAAGGTTGAGCCAAGCTTCGAGCCTCGAATTTTTATTAGAGCTCGAGCCTCTTACGGCTTTGGCTTGATTATACCCCTAGTCAATACTAACCAGATATCCTCAGACTCAGTCAGTTGAGTTGAATCGCATTCAGCCTCTAATTCCTAAAAAAATAAAAAATAAAAATTATAGTAAAAACAGAGCAAAAGATAATGATTTTCAAAGGGAAAGTTTCAAATAATCTAAAAGAATTTAGAACCTGGAGTTGTTGAAGAAGTGAGTTTTGAAACTCGGGCACGCTGGTGAGAGGACTAATAAGATTCGGAATATAAATAGGGCCACCTTTTGGAATTGAGCAATTTGTTTCTTCTTCTTGTATCATATTCATCCTATTCGACTCCATTTTTATTCCTTTAAGCTTCTTCCCTTCTGATTGTTTCAGAACAAAAATGGAAAATCAATGCCCTTGAAATCAAAATAAAAGAAAAGTAATGCAGAAATTAAAAGAAAAAATAAAAATAAAAATTCAAACGAATTTGGGTTATGCTTATGGAAACCAAAGAGACTTTGCTAAGAACTGAGAAAACTAAGAAATCGGTACCTTTGAATAAAAAACCGCCAGGAAGCAGCGACGGCGGCGACGAGAAAGCGGGGCTTAGCTCAGCCAATGGACAGAATACATGAATTTTTTAATCTAATTATCATCTTGATTTGGACCAAAATATGTAGTTAATGGAAGAAAGATTTGTTAAGGTAGATATTCAATAACTAATAATCCTAAAAGTCTTTTATTATATACAACTAGGGAGGTGGCCGAGAACGGCAGCACCAGCGGTGGTCACTGTGGCCGGTTTCTGGGTTTCAATTGAAGTCGGCTTATTGTTTCCGGTGACAGGCATTCAAGTGTTTTGAGAGAGTTTTGGAGGCGAGAGAGGGAGAGAGAGAGAGAGGGCTACGCAGCACTAAAACGCATCGTTTGGAGCACGAGGATCTGTTCGTCAGCCTACGGAATATCGGACCCGATATCAGACAACTCGATCCCAAGATTACAAAGATGTGAAGGACCAGCTGGCCTGACCCGTAACTCCGCCGCGCCCAACACCTTGAAAAAAGTCTGATCCTTGGTTTTCGGGCCTCCTGAATTGGGCTTCTTTATTTGGATCATTGTTGGGTATGATTTTTATTATCTTAACGGTTTTCAAAGATTAATAAAATAGACCTATAAATCGAATCGGACCAAATTAAAATAAAAAATTAAAACGACGACTTAATTTATAAATAAATTTATTAAAAATTAAAATTAGGTATAATCGATCACTTAGATTCTTAATAATAATTGTAGCAATTAAGTATATTTTATGCGTTAATCAAATGAAATGAAGGACAATATTTTGGAAATCTCATGAGTGGTGGGTTTAAAGATCCTTTATTTCTTTGTTTCCCTTCAAGCAAAAGATATGGTGACATAAAATCCGATCTCTTTTCTTTTATATAGTCAATTGATTTATAAATAGAAAAGATGTTATTAATTGAATTAAAAAATTATTGTTATATCAAACAAGATAAAATAATGAGATACAATATATATATATATATTTTCTTGCATTGAAGCATTTTAACTCAAAATTTAAGAAATTAATGGGAAATTTATAATCTTTATTTGTCATGTTTTCATGTTTTCTAACCTTTGCTGTGCCAAGTTCAACTGAAGTAGCAAAAAGACATCAAGAACTAATCTTTAAGGTTAACAAATCCAATCAGTAATTTTTAAAAAAGGTAATTTTTTAATATTAATAAAGTAATATGGTAAATAACTAATAGAAATATACATTTAGTTTAGGGATATGATTTTTAAAGTTTTCTTGATTTTCAAAAAAAAATTAAAAAATATATACTTAATTTTTTTTATATTTTTTTACTGATCGAACCGGTTTCAAATCGATCCAAATTATTCTCAATTCTTTGCATAGCATTGACCGAATAAATCTTCGATTTTTAATTAAATTATTTAAATTATTCCAGTCAATCGATCTGATTTTTTCATCCTAGCTAATCTTGGGTTTGTGTATAAAGAAAGAGAAAATTGGTTGGTCAGATAATGACAATCTAATCTTGGCTTTTTAGCATAAATTATCCAGAACTTGTCCTCCCTAATCAAACCATTATAAACCCAAATTGTCTGACATGTTCAATTTGTAGTACATATTGTTTTAGAACTTTTAATCAAGAACAAAAGTCAACTTCCCTTCACTTGGAATAAATCTTGTACATAATATGCTTTTGGATGTTTTATTTTATTTTATTTTTTTTACATTTGACTGCCTGCAACTGCAACTCAATAAATTTTGCTTTCAACTACACCTGAATTTTCAACTAATTTCCCCTTAAATGGCTTGGGCTTGGACCACCTCTTTTCCAACAAATTGTTTTCAGTATAAAGAATGTTTTAATCTGTGTGATGCGTGGAGGGTTAGAAATGTATGAACTAAAGTTTTATAGGATATTATTTTTTAAAAATATTTATATAAATTATTTTGAATTCTTCATCATTTATTTTCGAACACTTGGAAAGAATATTAATAATAGTAACCCATGAAATAAAGGAAGTGAATTTGCACCCACTACATGATTAACTTTTTTTTGCCAATATATTTTGTGATAAATTATTTTAACCATGAATTTTTTTGATTTTAAGTGAAATTAATAAAAACAATATATATTTAAAAGAATTAGCCTATTAATCACTCCAACATTTGCTTCTGTTATTTTCCCTTATGAATACCATTTAGATGTACTCATTGCTGAGTCAAATCAGATTGCAATTTTTTAAATTAATAAATATTATTTTAATACTATTTATTTATATATTTATGATTAAATTTAAATAAAAAATATTTTTATTAATGAAAAATATTTTAAGTTAGTCTGAATTAAAAATTTTTTATCAAACTCAATTTAATATGATAAAAATATGATACAAAAATAATTAAAATATAAGATAAAAATATAAAATATAATATAAATATATAAATCTATCAAAATATTATATGAAATATTATATATTTTAAATATATTATCAAATAAAATATAATAAAAATACGATATAAATGGACAACTAAGATGTAAACTTTACCCCAAAGTTAAGCTAGTTTCTTACAAAAGACCAAAATTTTATGCTACCATGGTTATTCATCCTATCTGTATTTACCTAATTTTGTTTTATTAGTTCTTTTGCTAACTTTTAAAGGCTACTTAACTTTTTCTTTGACAAGATTTAAAGTTGAAATCAGCAGTTTCAAAGTTTGTGAGAATTTGAACTAAAGCAATGGAACCTTCAAATTTATGCCACTCCCAAATACACACGGTAAGGGAAAAAAAAATAACATATTAATATTATCGATTAATACGATAACGGTATCATTTAAAAATTTTTAAAAATAAATATAAATAATTTTATTTTTAATAATTTATAAATTTAATATTAATAATTCATCAAACATAAATTTTAAAATATAAATAAAAAAAGTCAAATTAATTTTTTAATTCTAAAATGAGATTAAAATGATCAATTTTTATATTTATTTTTAAATATACATTAAAATCATTAGATAAGTTTTAATAGTATTTGTAAAATATAAAAACTCAATTATATGATAATAATATGAAATAAAATACTCCCGTAAAATTACCGGATTTGAATTTTAATATACTCAAATTAAGGCGAAAATTACTACAAAAGGGAAAAGTTTTTAAGGATCAAAGGAAAAAGCTCCCTGACTTCTCCGATTTACCCCTCCATGGGGAAAGTAAAACTCTGCCATTTCAACGATCATAGGTAAAAAGCTTTCTTTTTTTAACTTGAAATCAACCAAAAATGGCCTCTTTTTTTCTTCCATTTCCTATGGCTTTAAAACTGATAAATTACCATGGGCCGTTAACATCGCCGTTACGGTTTTTAACCGTCGGCGATTACGTCAGCGTTTCCGTCAAGGGCTTCGTTTCGTTCTCCGTCATCACCATCTTCGTCCAGCCAGCGCTCCACCGGCGCGCACTCAGCTTTATGGCGGAGCTTCCAATCAAGGGCCTGGCAAGCGCGTGAGCAGTAATTCACAGCCCCACAAACCGAACACCTTCGGAACTCGTGCTTTCTTGTTTCCGGCCTCCCGCAACCAGCGTGCGAGCATAGCCTCAGCCCCGGACCGGGCATACCGCCTCGAGCGGCGAACCACTCCGCTAAGAACCTACTAGCCGGATGCGCCGAAGGCGCCGGCACATTGCATCCGAAATCACTCAGCAACGGGCATCCCGACGCTGTACGATGATAGTGGTTAGGGTGCGGGATTTGGTGTGGGCTCCAAGTGAGCCAAGAGCGCGTAGAGAGGTTAGAACCAGCTGCTGCTGATGATGATAAAACCGCCGCTAGCTCTCGGGCGTTGGCTTGGACGAGAAACCGACGGCCCTCGGCGATGTTTTGTCTAACGCCGTACCCGTCCTGCAGGCAGTGGCCGAGCTCACGCAGGGCATCGATGTGGCCAAGAAAAGCAGCTCGAGCGCACAAAGCCACCCCGGCTCTAAGGTCCTTGTCGTTTTTAGAGCCGCCACTGCCGTTGAACTGAATAACAGCCAAGGAGTAAAGCGCCTGCGCGTGGGAGCTAACCGCCGCCTTCGCCATAAGAGAAGCTCCACTTCCTCGATTTTGTAAACAGTAGAAACGAATCTGTTGCAAATCATAAAACAAGTCAAAAAAATTTAAAATTTAAAAAATAATAATAAAATCAGTTCGTAAAATAAAATCATTTCTTCCGATTCAACTCACCATGCCAAGAGTGTAACAAGCTTCAACATTTCCGGCATCAGCGCAAGCCTTTAAGAACCGATGAGTTGACTCGGACCAGTTTTTGGCTTTAATGGCAAACACTTTCGAAGAAGCTTTGGATAGCACCACAGAATTGAGCGCTAAACAATTTAATCTCTTGCATCTGTTTCACAAAATCAAATAAATTCGTAAGTAACAAGACCAAAAAAGAAATCGAAACTGTGATTAAATCAATGAATCGTCGACTTACGTAATCGAAATATTGATGAAATCGGAAGGACAACGGGCGGTGGAGCTCAGTTTGCAGAGTATAGAAATGATGAGGTCATCAGGTAAAGCGTCGAACAAATCAGTCATTACAGATATCTCCGGCAAGAATCTTTGCCGTTTCCGGCAAGCCATATTATCTCCAGCGAAATCACCCCGTTTAACTAAAATCTTATCTACACAAACATCGGCTCTAGGGTAACAAAACCCTCGCCTTGTTCTCATTTCTCGTGTCTATCACTAGCTTTCGATGTCTTTTCGTCCTAGCAGCTCAAGAAATAAAGGGGGGATACATTAATAATAGTAAACGGAGACCTTATAAATAAAAGCATGATCTGACTCTTCGTGTGTATATATATATACACACGTGTATATATATTATATTTATATATTATATTATATGTATTTATATATTTATATATAAATATTTATATCGTATTTATATATTTTTATATATTTATTATATTATAATTATATTTAAAATATTTTATATTTATATAATTTTAATATATTATATTTTATATTAATTAAAATTTTAAATATTAATATATTTATTTTTATTATAATTTATATTATATTTTAATATTTTTTACGAGTCCTCTTGAACAAAATAAAGAATATCTAAATTTTTAAGTAAATATATATAGTAGAAAGAATAAAAAAATTGTGTTTAGCTTACAGAGGATTCGATGTTTACTCTTTAATATATATTATCTAAACTCAAACTGAGTATCGGATATATCGATAAGAATATACTTAATATATTTTAAATTTTTTTATATATTTATAAGATAGAAAAATTTTAAAAGTTGATTCTTAAGATGATACATGTCTAAATAATATATTTAAAAATAAATAATAATATAACTTTAGATACAAATATTTTAAATATTTTATTTAAATATAAATATTAAACACGAATATTTTTAAAAATTAAAAAAAACAAATAACATAGTTAATCAGTTGTCGCAAAACAATTTTAAAAAAAAAGTTAATTTTTATCACTTTATGGTAAATGAGAAAATTCTAAGAACATTATCTTCAAATATGTCCACATATTAATATTATATCCAAAAACATAGAGTTTAACTGAACATGTGGTGTTAATAAAGCAAGAGAATTGCACTAGCACCTTTTATTCCTCTTAATGTCAATGGCATTCTGATCATCAGATTGTGCATCGATTCGAAGGGTGAGCTTTTTTTAAAAAAATAAAATAAAGTGAGATGATTTTAGCAAATATTTATTCCATAATGTCTTCTCTTATATTTTAAAAATTAGTATTTTATTCTTTAAAATATTTTATATATTTAGTAATATATATTAGATATATATTATCTATGTTAAAAATTATAATATTAAAATTACGTTAATGAATAAATTACGATATATTTTTACTATATTAAATTAAAAATAATTAATGAAAAAGTGAGACGAAATGGAGTGAAGCCGAATGATAACATCATGGACTAATTGACATTCATGAAAACGAAAATTTTCAACATCCATATAACCGAGTGAATGTGGATAAGACAATTATCGATCCCGTCAAGCTATCTTTTTTATCAAGTAGATCTTTGATAATCTTGGATAAAAAAAAAATCAATGTTAAGTATTATATCACGTCAAAAAAATTAATAAATTAAAATTTAACAAATAAATCAATTATTAAATCATTATATAAATAAATAAATCGTGTAAGAAATGCAATAAAATAAAGAGATTAAAGTAAAAAAAAATAAGAACACATCGATTTACGTTGTTCAATCAATGTAACCTATGTCTATGAGTATGGAGAAAGATTTCTTATTTTCTTTTCAAGAACTGATATAATGTCACAAGAAAAAAATTTTATAGTCACATAAAAACTATCACCAAATTGGTTCGAGTTGCTCTAATTACCAAAAAAAAAAAGTATAAACTCTCTGCTTTCACTACAAACTTTTATATTTTTCTCCTTTAGAGTCGAGCTCTCACTATTTTAAATCGGGTCACATTTAAAGCGGGTCGCAAAATTTCAAGTCACTCGATGTGGATTAAATTCACCCAAGATGAAATTTGAATTAGAGAACTAAAAATTCTAAAGCTTCTTCTTGCAATAAAGATAATGTCTTGTTAACTTTATTTAATGACATATTCTGAATGAAAGAAAAAAAAAAGGCTATCTTGAATTATTTTCATTTATTTTTTTAAATTCAATAATTGTTCCTTTCTGTACCAAAATGGCAGAATAATTTTATAATTGAAAAAAAAAAGGTTTCGACGGTCAGGTAAAAGCAATAAAGCATAATGTCATTACTGTATAGGGACATAAATTCAAGCATGAAATGATATATTAGTTTAATATCATCTAATAATGCAAACCTTCAAAATATTTTTAAATATAATATAATTATATAATATAAATATTATATTAAAAAATAATTAAAATTAACATAAATTATAATATGATATAAAAAAGTAATATATATAATATAAATATACGAATTTATTAAAATATATATAATATAAATTATTAAATCTACTTTAAATATGTTTAAAACATTTGCTGCCTATGAATGATGGACATCATTCTTATTCCAACTGTAATTAGACCTTGTCTTCATGTTTAGTTCAATTAAATGTTGGCTTGATTTGTTGATTACATTTTTAAATCTGTTTTAAAAATTATTTGATTTTAATTGTGATTTTGATTGATATATGTAAATTTTTAAGCTTAATTGACAAGGATCGTTGTGAAATTTGAAGAGATTTTGTGGTCTTTTTTATATAAAAAATGGGTAATTATATTTCATAAGTAAGATTAATGAAGTGACGTGTGTTTCGTACATTATATTTAAAAATATATAAATAAAATAAATATCATTTTATGATATATGAAATAATTATCTTTAAAAGCTATATACTCTTAATTGAAGGCAAGAACAAAAACACGTCGAGTCATTAATATTTTAATATATATTTTAATTTTATAAAAAAAACATTTACAGTCACTTTATTTAAATTATATTAATTTTATATAATCGTATCATGTCTAAAAATATCAATCTCAAATCTCATATTTACCTTTTTCTGAGGTTTTGTTTCCATCTGTATATAGACATACATAATAATACAATGTTTGTTGTCCCC
>JAQSVH010000010.1:25357736-25370564 GCA_029448705.1 Adansonia digitata | reverse complement strand
TATATATATATATATCTTAATTTTTTGACACGTATCTTTTAATTAATATATTTTACTATATATTTAATTAAAAAATCTTTTTTTTCTAAATTAATTACAATTATTTCCTTACGCATGTCCAATATTCTTGCCCTCCATAAATAAGTTAATATTTAAATAGCCTTAAATCATATATTTACTCAAATCCATTTTGACATGACTTAAATTATTTAATTCCGTTTAAATGCTGGAAAATTAAAAAAGAAAAGTAAAAAAAAAAAAACCATTTAGCAAAATGCTTACATTTTATTTCACAGTAGATCTTATACAATCATAAATAAAGCATATTATAGATATTTATTATCTTATTTTTTTCTATAATCACACAATATATTTTAAATAATGTATTATTCATATATTGCATAGGTTTAAAATTTGTTTATAGATAAATTACAAGGTTGGTCAATCAATTTTTTGATTTTTTTTGTGTTGGTTATCCAATCATAAAAGGTTATAATTTTATCATTAATGCTTTTATATTAAATTTTTATTACAAAATCTTTCGAAACTAACGCTGAAGGCCATAAAGATCATGGCTTAATGGTAACGAGAAGGCTTCAAACCTTCAACTTCATTGTACTCAAAAAATGGGTTAAATTTCTTTTATTACTGTTTTATTTGTTTTTTAATATATTTATTAACAACATTCATATGCATAAACCTAACTAATGAATTGTCAAAATTATATTTATAAATATAGATTAAAATTATATTAGATAGTAATCAAGAAGATTTCCAACCTTCTAAATAGAGACTTGTACTCCAAACTTAATGTTATTTTCACTGCGTTGAAGTGAAGTTTTAGTAGGCAGCTATTTTCTTTTCTGTCTTAGATTTAGAAATTAAACGAGAATTGCAATATAGGGTAGCATTTTCACGTCAACTTAGCTTACTAATAGAACAAAGTGACAGAGAGAGGTCTTATTCAAATTCTGAATACTTCATAACATGATTATCATATCTGGTAAAACGTATACCATCGGTTTCCTACAAAACTAACAGAAAAAAAAAGGACATGAAAAGGCAAGCCCCCTCGGCAATTGCTTAACATGGGTTTATGCAGTTTTATGCCATGCCTCCGCTGGTCGCTGTCCTGATAATCTGGAAGAGAGCTGTTTATAAAGAATTAAAAGGAATTTTATCAGTAAAAATCATACAAGGTCTTGGGATAGGCTTAAAAATTTTCAAAGCTATACCTGATGGTGGGACACTAATGCTAGATTCTAAATATTAGGTGATTGAAGCAAAATACCCTTGAAGATTACAAACCAATAACTTAACTAATAACAATAAACAATAAACCAACAAGACTTAATGTCGATATAGCTAGGATCAACAACAAGTAAGACATAGAAATATTTATGTCAAGTATATGAATCCTCCTCCCCCACCGATCATTCTCATCCACCACAATTCTCTCTTTAACTTCGAACAGCATCATTTTCTTTTGTCTCCTCTTCAACTTTTACCCTGCACAATTTCAATTCGCTCCATCTTTCTAATAGGTAAATCCCTATTTACCTTCTATGTGGCAAAACCAACGTAAACGATTTACTCACCTTATTTTCAATAAGAACTATCTTAGCTTGGTGATAAATATCCTCATTTCCAACTCAACCCTTCCTAGTCTTACACATCCATCTTACATAGTATGACTAGCAAGTTTTTATCCTTCTATAATTTGAATAATCTTGAATGTCGCATTTGTTTTCATATAAAAACACCATAATACCCTTTCTCCAATCATAAGGCATCTAAACCCAAGAACTTAACCCAAATATAGAATTGATGAACCCAAAGTAAACAAAAGGATAGAACAACAGCAAATATCATGCTAAGATCAACAAGACATACTCCTTCATTACGAAAGAAAACCAACAAAATGAAAAACTAAACAAATTAAACTTCTCACTAAATAAACAAGACACATAATCCATACACAGACACAAAGTAAAAGCACATCAACACTCGTATCTGCATTATCAAGGGCGTGCTGACCAAATTAGTGCAAAACTCAATTTATTGTATTTGCTATATTCAAAAGTCAACGCTGAATATCTAAAAGGGAAATATGATGGTGAAAGGATTAGCTACCAAGAAAGAATCTTACATGATCCAATGACAACGAATACGAAGAACCCAAGCAGCAGAGGGCCAACAGGATAGTCCTTCCCCTTCTTCGTGGTTGTTTCGGGCACAGCCCCTCTCTTTGTTATGTTCTTCTCGAACCTCTCCACCTTCCTGTCTGCAAGGCGCCTTGATGTTGTCTGCACCGGACCAAAAACAAGGGAGACCATTTAAATTTTCAATTTTTTTCCTTAAAAAAAAAAAAGCATTTTTTCCGATCACAGAAAGAAGAATTGCCTTTTGGTGATGGATTTTAACATTGAAACTAGATCCACGAGAAAAACAGTTTTTTTTTAATCACTTGAAATTAGAAAAAGAAAGAGAATTCATACTATTTGCAGTTAGGTCATTTCATTCAAGAATTCTAAATTAATAAAACAATGATGAAAAGTACTCCTATAAGAAATAATGCGACCCATTTTGCATCCAAAAACAGCTAAATTGAGATTCGTCGAGCTAAATTATTCACATATTTTGAACGCTAATATGGTCAAATATTAGGCATATAAATCTGCCAAATTGAGATCTACAATATCTTAAGTCTATGGATTTTCCTGACGGATTTGAAAGTTAAATGGACGGCAAACAAAAACAATATAGAAATATAGATCATATCTTTCAGATACAAGCAGATCAAGAAAAAAAAATTTAAATGATAAAAGATAAATGTGAAAACCGCAAACCAATGATCACAAAAACAAATTAACAGCTTTTCGGGTAAAAAAAAAAAAGAGGAAAGATAGAAATTACCATGATGAAGAAGAGATCGGTGGCCGGAAAATTTTCAGGCAAGTTGTTATCTTTTCCGGCGAGGAAGATTTTTTTTTTCTCGCTAAGAGCCTCCGGCTTTGATAGACAATACGTCAACTAATTCATATACATCTATATAGATGAATGTAGATGACAATTGCAGGGGTCCGTTCTCCGGGAATAGCGTCGCTGACTTCACTGTCATTGGTTCTGAGCCGAAGGGGAATACGTGGTGGGATGTAATTGGTTAGTTAGATAAACGTTTACGTGTGGGCTTTAAACAGCTCGGTCAAACCGTCTTTTAACGGAACTATGGAAGTAAAATTTTTTTTATTTATTCAATAACAAATCTTATTAAAAATTTTAAATTTTATTAAATAAAATAATAAAATTAAGCATATTTTTAAAATATTAAAAAATTAAAAATTTCTCACGCCTAAAAAAAAGAGTGAAAAATATATTTTCTTAAATATTATATATTTGAAAAAAATAATAAATGACTAGTTATCTTCCAAAAAAATTAAAATATATTAAAAAATAAATTTATATTTGATCTAGTGTCTACAAATAAGATAATATTTTTTCATTAAAAATATAATTATTATATTTATTTTTAAAATTTTTTAATAAAAGTATCTCTTAAAAACGAATAATTAAAAGAGTTAAACATATTTGTCGAGTCTTGAATGTGAATCCCATTTTTCATATAAAAAACTATACATATATATATTTATATATAATAAAAGCATGTCATGTATATATAATATCATTTTTTTCGAATTTAGCAAGATTTTGTTTTTTACTGAAAGGAAAGATAAATAATTTTTAAAGGATTTAACATCTTATATCAAAATTTTAAATCCTAATTGAAAACACATATTAATTTTCTTATATAAGCTTACTATGCACTTTGGTGTGATCACAAGTTTTAGTTTATACTTGATGCAATATATTTTAATTTTCTTTCAATAAACCATCAAGATTAGTACTTTTTCCCATAAAAATTATAACTTTGTTTTGATCAAAAAAATTTTTTATTTTGACATTTATTATTTTAAATATTTTAATTAATTAAAATTTATAATATATAAATTAAATCATTCAATGTTTTTGGCAACAATTATTCAAAATGTTAGGTTTTTTTTATTTTGTCAATCATTTATAAATATAAAATAAAATATTTAAAAAACTTTTTAGCAACAAAATTAATATGTAATAAAGGGAGTCTGAAAATTTTATAATGTATTTAATGAAAATGAATATAGTCCAAGGATTTATTTGAGCTTTTCTTATTAATCAATGCTTCTTTAAATTTTTCTTGAATCGATATATATAAAAATAGAACGGAATTATTATTCGTGTATCACATGGGTTTAAACCTAATATGTATATAATAAAAGTATATCATTTATAATATTGCACGACAATTTATTAATAAAAATTTAAAATTATATAACATTTATCAAAATATTATACGGTGTTTATATTTATAAATGATAAACTTTTATATAATTTTTTAAATATAATTAAATTATTATAATATTATAATAAAAAAAAGTTCGGTAATATGCTCTCATATATAACATGCTCTTTTCGTCTCTATTTGATCTCTCTAATGGACGAATTCAACTTGACTTTTTCTCTATCTGGTAAAAACTATATATAAAAAAAAAAACAATAATAATCATGCCAAGTTCAAGATTATTTTGAAGTTTGACACTGGAGGACCAAGCAACCAGGAAGCAGCTTTGCTAGTTTTCGCAGCTAACCTACTAATAGAATATTTAATCCTATTTGTATTATTTTTATATTATAATTATGATTAAAATTTTATATACTATAAAAATGATATCTTAATAATTTGTAATATATACTTTAAAATATAAAGATGTTAACATAAAATTTCTTTAAATATGCTTAAGTTGGAAAATTGGGTTGATTTTTGGATACAGGTCCATTTTTATGATCGATAAAATTAAAAACAACATTGAAGTGAGATTAGGTAATATAACCGAGATTGGTTACTATATTGTTAAAATTAAAATTAGTTATGAAATATGTTTTTAAATTCAAGTTTAATGAGAATAAAAATAATCATTAAATACATCAATGTATGATTATATCGATAAATCATTCATATAAATTTTAATTATATATAGTCGTTAGCTGTTAGCACCACTTCTTATTGTTTTCTAATCTCGTCCTTAGGTAGTTTTAGCCTCGTTAAAATTAGATTCGAGGAAGGTCTAAATTAACAACAAGCTTTGACGATAAGAAGTAAGATACAAAAACAAAAACAAAAACGAAAGACTATGATCCAAAGGTGTTTTGTGGTTAAGAAATGTAAAAGGAAACTAAAGGCAACAACAGAATATGCTTTGGTCCAATAAAATTAAGAATTATTTTGAACCCCTTGGTTTTTTTTTTTTTTTTTAATGATCGATTGAAACTTGTGACTGAGATCAACGCTTGGACCCGAAAGGTGTGGCTTTGATGGAGCGAGCTCTGTCAGGAGGTCCGGTCTTCCACTTTGTCGAAGGAAAAGCCCATAGGAAACGCCGGTTCCTAAAATGGAATAAAACCCCAAAATTAATGGGCCTTAAGAGCCAACCTGGAACAACCCAATTGTCAATTGACAATGAGTGTTCTCTTCGGATCTTGACACGAACTGCACAGAAATGGCGGACCGACTTCGTGCATCAATCTTTGATCAATGGACGCAAGGGTTCTTCAGGTGAATAATCTCCCTCCACTTTTTTTGTTAATTTCCGTCTCATTTTATATATTCTTTTTACCGTGTTTTCTTTTATCTGGCTTGGCTAATTCTGGAAAAAGGAACCATCTGCTTTGTAATTTTGAGTGGTTAATCAACAGTTCTTGTTCTTCAACGTCTAAAGCGAACACTCTTTTCATTTCTACATTAGAATGGGTAATTATTTTGGGTGTTTAGACTTGAATTTTTAATCTTTTACAGTTAAGTAAGCCCATTGGTTGTGTGAATTCCATGGATTAGGCATATAATTTATTTTTAGATTTTTTTTTCTATTTGAAGAATAATTATGGGGATTGGACATTGCAGCAACATCAAATTAGTGAAAGGTTATCTCTTGACTCTCTGAGTGCTTTCATAGTAGATATCATTTCAATCATCATTACTTTTCTTTATGATAAAAAAGTCGGTTGGGAGGGGGGCTTGTTGGAGCTGTTGATTGGAAGGCTTGGCAATTGATGTTGATTTAATGAAAGGACTCTGATGATGCTGATTGTTAGAGATAAATGAAAGGAAATGTGTTAGGACCCTCAATCCCTGCATCTCATGTGTTGTTGCTTGGATTGGTTTGGACTTTGGAGGTAGAAAACCCTTTAATTGGTTCATTGAATTCAAAGTCCTTATCGGTTCAATGTCCCTTTTTTTTTTTTTCTCCCTATTTGTAAGAAAAAAGAGCTGGGTACATCTTGCCAGAATTTGATAGTGCTGAAAGTGAAGTTTTAGAGACCCCAAATTCAATGTCTTGATAGCTTGCTTCTAGAAGCTCATCTATAACTGCTTTGCATCCTTGATTTCTTATGTATGTGAGGGAAAGCTATGGCTAAGTTCAGTTGTTTATGTAACATTCTTCTCCTAGCATGAAGTAATTACCTTTTAAGTATGACATCCCTGGGTTGTCCTTTAAGAAATACTAGCTAAATCGGAATTTTCCTACCAAGCCAACATTGTAAAAATGCTTTTAGTTGATAATGGATTCATCCCGAACTTGTCAACCTCAGTTACAAGCTGCCTAAGGATCTTATCTGTAAAAGATTTATGATTTGTCTTGCATTGTCCCAAATCTCAGTCTTCCAACATGCTTTGGAGTTGCAAGAAATTATCTCAAGCACCAAAAGAAATTAATGGATAATGTGAAAGCTTTCTTTTCATTGTATAAGAGTGCACTAACTAGTAACTGTAACAGAGGTGCTGGTTTTGCCAACAGGGTTACTTGGCAAAATACGACATCTTCTTCAAACCAACTCTCTGCTTTCAGTTTTTATAGGATGCAGTTATAGATGGTTTTTGGACCTCCAAGGAGAACATTGAAGCTCCAATAAACAGTGCTTTATGGTTCAGTTTCTTCAATCTTCAAATAGGTTCTAACGGCTGCTGCTGTTTGTCTCAGAACCTCTTGGTCGTTTTCGGTTTAGCAGACTTAATTTGTATGCATAGCATGCTAGTCCTTCACAATTTCAAGCTAGACAAGATCTATTGAAGTTTTCTTCATTTAGATTGCTGATATGGTACCTTCTTTGATATGTCTGTTGAGATTTTATTTAAAAATGCTACTATTATTTTTAAGCTTTCAATATGTTTCAGATCTGCATGCCAATCTATAGGTTATACCCAATCGACATTTTAAAGTGTACTTTGGTGATAATTCTTAATGCTATATTTGGAAACATGAATTTGAGAGAGTGGATTTGGATTTCATTTGCTATATAAATTGTGAGAATGAAATTTATACAATATGTATAAATTAGTCAACATTTAATATGTTTGAAAGGTATAAAAACCTGAATTTCAAATTCACAAATATCTATAGGTATTTCAAATTCACCACTAAATAAGTATCCAACAAATCCATGAATTTGAAAAATAATCATGAATGTTATACGCACATGTGCTTTATCACATAATTTATACTATTATTGAAATCTAAATTCTCAAACACAACCCAAGCAAATTTTTGCTATCATTTTTATCAGTGGGACTCTTGTTAGTGTTAGAAGCTTGGCCAGCCTGCTGTTGGTCATGTTGATTTAAATCATAAATGTTTGTATATGGACTGGTGATTGTGGAGGTTCTACTCCATTATCTTCATCATGTTGCAACTGTTGTGGTTAGCACTTTACTAAATTGAGACCCTAATCTGATATATACTATGTTGAACATGTTTGCACTATTATGATGGATACCCTTTCCCATCAAAATACAGCTCATATTCTGCAGTTTACGACACCACAGGAAATTCCCTGTTAAGAAGTTTGGTGCTGTGCAATGAAGACCAATCATGTAACAGTAGGATAGTTCTGATCCTTTCAAACTCAATATCCGGTTCAACTAAAGGTAATAGGAGTATGAAAAGTAAAAAATAGATATTGGTCTCTGTTCCCAATATTTAAGCGGTTGCCTCCATCTACCTCAATGGCTTAACCTGCATTCTTAGATCTCTGAGTGCAGATGTTAAGTTGGTTACTGCCAGCTACTTGATAACTATGAACTTCAGCTTTAGGCTATGCCCACTTTATCCATTCATTACCATTTGTTTTAGCATTTGATGGAAGTAGCTGGCTGGGAAATGCCGACATAATATGCATTGACCTGTTTCATTCCAACCTCATTGATGTCTTTGTGAGAAGCCTTTTAGTGAAATGCTTTGCTTAGTGCAGCCATTTCTCTACCTAGTGAAATATGTGTTTAATTTATAATTAGGTCATAGTTTAATGCATGTGAATAGAAAATGATCTACAATTGCTGGATCATTGCAGGCTATCGAGCTTTGTTGATTAACAGGTCACTAGAACGGGCGACAACACAGGTCTGCAGTTTTGGTGAGGATAGGACCTAAATTTTTATATGGTGACAAAGTTTCACATATAGTATTTCTCAAGTAGCCTTTTCTATTTTTTTATTGTAATTCTGAGCTCTTTGTGGATGTCACTTTATGAAAAACTGTATTTGACAAGAAATGGAAAGATAAAGTTCATGATCCCATTTTTTTCTAACATGAACACCTGGAGCCAGTATGTATCATATTTAGCCCTTCAATAATTTTAATTTGTCAAATATTCTTTGTCGTACGTAAAATGCATCAAATAGTCTCATTTTTGAAGTGAGCTGGGCCATTTTGTGCTATAGCTTTCTGGAGGTATACTACTATGGTCAATGATGAGAATGTTAGATTGAGAAATGGGAACTGCCCTGAATGTTTTAGGACCCATCAGGCGGGCACAATTGCACTTAGAAAATATCCTCGTTGATGGACTTGGTCACTCGGTTACTTGTTGCATGTAATGATTTTGATGTGGGAGGTCGATGTATTCTTATCTTGGTGTCACTAGCTTTTTTTTTTTTCTAAAGTTCTTTTACTGGAACAACAATGATTGAAGCTACCATTTGCTTGGCCTGCAGATTGTGACTGGATTGGCGGACCCAACCCAGTACTAGCATTCATAAAAGCTCTATTGGTGGATTCTTTATTGTATACAGCCAGAATTTACCGATTGCTCCCAGTGCTTTCTACACCAGCCATGGTGCGTAGTTGATCGTCAGCAGTGACATGTGTAAAACGAAAAAAGAAAAAGGTACCTCTTTTTTCCACTGTTCAATGATTGCCACGTGTTGTGGCCAACATTATCTTGCATGTTACAAGTTCATCCCCTTTTCATGAGTTTTGTAGGAAAGACATGCTGTATTTATCTAGCTTTCCCAACTATATAGGGGTCAGTTTTTATGAATCCACTTCTTGCACACTGAAAAAACTGATGTCTTATTTTGGGTTTTGAATATTTACCTTGAAAAGAAGAATCATCTAGTCTTCAGATGCATACCTCGATTTATTTACGCATGAAAAGCTGGAAATTATACGATGTATGATGTTTGAATTTTGGTTCAGTTAATCACCCAATCAACTAAATTGATTCAGTTAACAGTCAAGGGATAAATAAATTCAGTTAAATCGGTTAGTGGTGCAAACCAGTTGAACACCCCTAGTTATAAGAATGTTGGTCATTTGGAAAAGAACAGGAAGCATTCATGCAGTTCAATTAACTGGTCTGGACTGTACTTTTGGAATTTGGGGTTTAAGATTAGGAGAATACAAGCCACATAAAGCTTTCCTACAATTTCTGAACTTGCCTAAAGGGACAGGAACCACTGTCCGGTAAAACTCCATCGGTCAACTTTCAAATTGATTCATGTAATTCTATCGGAGTTCCAGTTTATAGACCTGATAATCCAATTATGTTTTGTTTATATTATTTTTTCATATCATACTCATTTTTAAGATATTATTTATAGTATAAAATTTGATAATTCGTATTATAAAAATTTAAAATATTCATATATATATATATTTAAATTATAATTTATTTTTTAATCGTATTTACGTAATATTCTGTTTTTGTTAAGTTTGGCTTTGCATTATTATGATAAGCCAAACCAAAAAAAAGAAAAAAGGTGCTTATGATTGGTGCAGGTATTGCGTTTCTGAGTCATCCAAAAAGAGAAAGAACAAACAAAAGCCAATTTTAAATTAAAGGGGGGGGGGGGTTGTGCATGAAGTTTACCAAAATGCAAAAATTCTTTTAATCTTGATTTGCTGCTGCCATTTTTTTTAAGCTTCATAAAGTTTATTAGCTGTTAGGCTTTATAAAAAAAAAAAAAAAAAAGGAGAAAGAGAGAGAATAAGGTTTGGCAAATTCCCACCAATCTATCACGTGGAGGCATCGCTATCCACGACAACTTATATGGGCGCCTGGCTACACTGTCGAAAATGGCTTTTAACCTATAATATTAATATTTACATTAAATATAAATTCATATCTATAAATATTATTTATTATATATATAATAATCTAAAAAAATATTCTTAGAGCACGTTTGATAAAGTTTTTAATAAATATAACACCAAAAGCATTAATTTAATTCAAATGTAGGTACTAATACTTTAATTAATCATTTGCAATTCTTAGACTTAATAATAGTAAATATAATTATATGAATATAAAATAAAATATATTTAAAAATTTATATAAATATAAAATATTTTAAATATAATTATAATATAAAAAAATATATAAATAATTAAACTTATCAATCCTTTTACGGTTAGTTTTTTCCACGTCGGACGGTCTGCATTGCAGCACGTGCAGAGAGATATGGCAAGTTTCCTACTAGCGGGCGGCATCCTGACTTCTGAGTCATGACACAATTACAAATTAAATTAAAAAGTTTAAACCTCGAAAGTGCTTGGGGTTTAGATTAAAGAGAAAGGTCGATTGGAGAAGCTTTATTTCTGCAAACTTTAATTTTCATTAAAAAATATTATTCATCCCATGTTGACGACGGCAACTTCCTCGTCAGCTCTCTCTTTGGACGATGGTGATTGGCAGGTGGCAATGCCGTATTCCCTGACGCTTCGTTTCTTTCCTTATATTTAATACTAATACTATAATGCTATTTGCTTTGCCTGAGTCTGTCCTTTGAACAAACTTTCTTATTTAAATACTACGACGACTTACCTATTAATCTCTTTCCAGCTCTTCTTTTTCCTTGAGCTTAATTTTTAGACAAAACTTCGGGATTAACAATAGTGTGAAAATCCCAACATCAAAATGAAAAAAAAAAAACTCTAGTTTGGAAGCATCAAGGTTATTAGATTGAAAGTCTCACAGGTTAGAATCTAAACCAACCGCATTCCCTAATGGCACCTTGCCAAACTTCCATCTCCTATTATTATTAATATTATTTTAAGTATTTATATTCAGAAATCAACATCTGCATCTATATATATATTTATATTTAAACATAAATATAAAAATATAATTTTTTAATATACCTATATTAGATCGTAGTCAACATTAATTTCAAATATATTTAATGGTAAGCATTTAACTAGCTTTTTTTCTTGGGGAAAAAAAATTAAAGTAAATTGTGAACAAAATGGGTAGGACATGGAGAGCTATAGCCTATAGTCAACCAAAATAATTCTTGGGGTTTTAGCTATTAACATTAATAGACAAAATGTACTGTATTAAAAGGAATAAAAAATTAAAATTAAAATTAAAAAAAAAAAGTCCGTTTATTACCTGAACCTAGTCCTTAATTGGCTGCTTTCAAAAAGTAATGGTCGGCAGGCAATGGCCTAACCTAACAACCCCCTTTGAGACAATTTCCGGGTCTATATGTTTTTGTCTAACCTGAACACGAAATTTGAACTGGCCTTAACATGGCTTGGGTACTTGTTTCCTTTTTAATTATTATTATTATTATAATCAAAGGTCTTTGTCATTACAGGATGAGTAAATTTATTTTATTTTTGGTATATAAAAGTATAAAACAAAGCTGAGAAGCATCAAACAACTGGCCTTCTGCCATTATTTTATCTCAAAATTTTGACAATTAGAGAATTTTTAATTCCACGATACCCCTACCCCTATAGATTTAACTATCAGAAACTACATTATTTATTTTTTTTTCTTCAAAACTTTTTTTGGTTATAAATAAAATGAGCTGATATATTTGACGACATATTTTCGAAGATGGAGTTGACGAACTCTTGAAACTGTTAGAAAAAAACAAGTTGAGAATAATTTGCATACTAAAAAGGCACGGAAATTTAATTTTTCTAGATATATTTTGATGCTTGAATTAATAATAATTTTTGGTAATTTTTAGAGGAAAGCGAGAATAATCGGCTCGAGAGTTCAATAATTCATATATTCATTTCGTGTTTATATTATTTTTTATATTTTAATCATATTTATATATTTATATTATTTATATTAAATTTTGGCATGATAATTAATTGTATAAATATTAATTTTAATATATTTATATATTTATAATATATTTATTTTTTTATATCATATTATATATATATTTGACGATATATTTTCGAAGACGGAGTTGACGAACTCTTGAAACTGTTAGAAAAAACAAGTTGAGAATAATTTGCATACTAAAAAGGCACGGAAATTTAATTTTTCTAGATATATTTTGATGCTTGAATTAATAATGATTTTCGGTAATTTTTAGAGAAAAGCAAGAATAATCGACTCGAGAGTTCAATAATTCATATATTCATTTCGTATTTATATTATTTTTATATTTTAATCATATTTATGATTTTATGTTATTTATATTAAATTTTGGCA
>JAQSVH010000010.1:25334505-25357636 GCA_029448705.1 Adansonia digitata | reverse complement strand
ATAATAATAATAATAATAATAATAATAAATATATATACGTATAGACACCCAAACTTTGTTGAATAAAGAGAACATTGTACCTTCCCCCTAACCTCTGCTTCTTTTACGACCCCATAAAATTAACTTCTTCTGTCGGTTGATGCAAACATGACATAAAATTTATTTTATTTTTTTATTTTTTGGTATCATTAATAAATCAAATTTTCTATTAATATCTTTATTAATTAATGATGTGTTTCGAAGTTGAAATTGTCTAGAACATTGCTGTGTGCTGATTTTAATGACAAAAAAAAAAAGAATATTATTCAAAAGAAATTCTTACCTTATTGAAAAATACCGAAGACAAATGTACTTGACTTTGTTTGCTGCTTTTGTTTGGGGGGGGGGGGGGTTCACGGTGAGATCTTAGGTTTTGAGGAAATTAGAAATTATATAGAAGAAAAATCAAACTTCCGACTTTTTCAACCTAAACAAGGAAGTGAAATGATTGTGGGAATCAAAAATCATTTAAATTTTAAAACTTTGTCGGATAAATTTCATTTTTATGTTTTGACACTTTTTTTTTTTTTTGCATTTGCGTTTCTTCAAGCATATGCATAATGCATGTCATGGGACAAGTAATTTCAATGACCCCACCCAATTAATTTTTTCTAGAGAAAGAGTTAATATATAAATTGATATCCAAATTATGTATCGTATTACGATTTGATATTTAAAAAATTTATAATTATTTATTTAAATTTTATTTTCATTACACATTAATTTAAGGCTTAATAATGATGATACTATATTTTTTTAATCAATAAAATTGTGACGGGTGGCATTGGGCCATATTAGTTTTTTTATTGACATATCAATAATGTCACATTTCATGATTTTATTAGTAAAAAAAATTATGTCATTATTGTTAAGTCTTAAAATAATATATGTAATAAAAGTAAAATTTAATTGCCTGATTGTATTTTTTTTTTAGTATCTAATTTTAAATTAAATTATAATATAAAAGCTAAATGGTATATTAAAATTAAGAGAAATATTAATTGTTAATAATTATTTAATGAAATTGATCAAGATAATATTAATAAAAATAAAATGCAATTAATGTAAATTTTTATTAAAATAATAATTTTTAATTTTATTTAATTAAAATTTTATTTTTATTAATATATTAATATTTTATGTTATATAAATTTATTAGTATAATATAATTATACTATTTCTAAATTATCAACTCTGTTATTAGCTTTGAAGCAAGTCAATTTCAAGGAGAATAAAGAAATAAAAAAGGAAAGAAGCGTCTTCACGAAATTACGTATGGAGGCCCCGACACAAGCGTCCAAACGAGGGGAAAGAAAAAAAAAAAAAGGACAGATAGAGGAACCCTCCTTAGTGCACACGTGGCAGATAGAAGCTGATAATTTAATGAAAATGAAAGGCCCACCCACGGGTGCCACGTAACAAACCAAAAGGCCCATTCTCGACACGTGGGAGAATCCAATTGGTTATAGCAACAATTAGAGATAGAACCGGTTAACGTCGCTGTCGGAAAGAGCCCTCGGAAGTAGATACCATAATTAATGTTTTTAAATCATATATGAATTATTTTTATCTTATAATAAAATATTATATATTTATAATTTTTATTATATATATTTTTGTATAATATTATATTTTTATATTTTATTTTTATTGTTGTTGTATATTGTCAAACGTCAAAAAGAAGTAGGTAGTGATGGCCTAATCAACTCCCTCGGTGACATTGCCTTGATTAAAGTGCCTTCCTTTTCGCCACCGCTTTTCTTCCTTAATTACTGTTTTGTCACTGTTCATGTCGCCAACAATCAACCCCTTCAACTTTTTTTTTTCACATCATTGCCCCTTACCTTCCCCTTATTTACAAAAACATCCCAAACTTCCCTTGTCTTAAAGCATTCGGTTCTTCTTGCTTCCTAGAACGTAAACAAATAAAATAATAATAATTAAAAAAAAAAAAAAGAGAGATGCTCGTGCATGGCTCGGACTCAGTCTGGCTAGGTTTTTTGGGGTTAGGAACATGAACTGAAATTACAATTTACCAATATATTCTTAATCATATGATATTACAATAAATATTAATAATAAAATTAAAATTACGAAAAAAATAAGGTTTAAAATTATGATTAAAATTGCTGCATTATTTAAAAGGTTGATTTGATTGGGAGAAGTTGATTACAACTACAATTTCTTTTTTATTTTTTTGTACTATAAAACTTAAAAAAGCCTATTCTATGTATATGATTGGTGGGGTTTTTTTAACTTTTTATTTTTAAACTCTGATAGAGGTGTCACTCAGACAAAAGAAGAATAAAAAAAGGAATTATTACGTTTATCTTTTGGCGCCTAAAATGCCAAACGCCAAATGCCAATTGCCAAACCCCAATTACCAATTCCAATTTCTCATGTTATAAAAGCGAAAACATTTGGAATTTTTCTTTGTTTTTGTTTTTTAAGTTCGTTTTGGACCAAAATGCACTCAAGAATTTGGAGAAATAAGTAAATCCCAATATGGGGTATTTAGACTTTTTAGCATGTAGTAAATGACCAACGGTTAAGGGAAAAAAAAGCAGATCATACATTTGAAAATTTTAAAACATTTGAATTCGAATTTAATTATCGATATTTATAAAAAATTCAAAATATGAACGTATTAAAATTTTATTATAAAATTTAAATATTTTTTATATTTTACGAATATGTAAAGATCTTATATTTGAATGTCCAATAATACTTATGCAAGTAAAATGAATTGATATATAATATTATTCAATTAAAATTAAAACTATTTTAAATATTGAATATCTAAAAAATTTTATACAGTAAATAAGATATTATTAAAAAAATTCTTATAATATTTAAATTTATAAAAATTAATATTTTTATTATCTGCTATCATTTTACTGAAAAATGGTAAGCGTGTAAATAAACAGAGGACTCTGTCCTTAGATTCCAATAGTAGGAGAAGACATAATAACGCCACGAGAGGATTCATTTCCAATCATACGGAAAAAAAAAAAAAAAATAAAGGGTGAACTGAGAGAAGGGGAGTGAACGGGTTTTGCTGCTTTGGCTAAGATCTCTTCTTTTAGCTTAACTCTTTTGACTCAGAGCCCTGTTATGGCAATTATGGACAAGATCAGGGCATCTAATGCCTAAATGGGTTTAAAAAAAACGAAAAAAGAAGTTCGGTTGTTAATTGCTAGAAATTTTGTTTTCATGTAGAGGGTACTTTTGTCAACATAAAAGTACAGCCATAACCACTTAGCGTGTCGAAGTTGTCTACTTGGAAGCCATGGTTGGGCCCATGGGAAGTGAACACGAAGCACAGTTAGGGGGGAAAAAAAAGAAAAAAAAAATACTGATTTTTTTTTTCCATTCATACCCTTAAATATATAAAGAAAAAGATAAGATATTGAATTAAATACATGTTTCGTAAGCGTTGAATATTAAATTTTAGTAGTGATATATGTTTTTTTTGAGAGGGGTATGGGTTAAAGAGATAATGGGATGTGCTAGCAGACATTTTTAGCACTATATTCTTCTAATCTTTTCTTTCAGAGATTCTTTCAATCTCAAATGTCCATGACTCGACTCTTGTTGGGTTCTTTATTGTCAACTACAGCAGCAACTTGTAAGGGTAGAGTCACCTTTAATAGTACTAATAGTCTTAATCTTATTTTAGCTGTAAATTCTGTTGATAGATCTCTACAGGTTGTTGTTCCAGGTGAAAGTCTGGGGGTCAAACATTTACAATACCCACATGTTTGATAATTTGTCTTCCTGCTTGATTTTTTTTGGAATTTCAAGGACTTCTTTCCTATAAAACTTAGATTTTCCTGTCAGATTCTTTTGCCCTGTGGGAAGGGGGAATGGGGAAGCTAAGCTAAGCTAGTTTTTATTGATTTGATATGTAAAAATTTGGAATCTTTGTTTTCTGGACACTTTGGCCCCATTTTTTTGGTTCTAGACTCTGGTTGGTGGTTAGCAGGGGAAAAATTCAGAATCTTGAGGAATTGTTTGATTCTTTTTTATGGTTTATAGCTAAAATTTTCCTTATCATCTTCCTTAATTCTGGGTTTTTTCTATTTTGCCATTCTCTGTTAGTAGGCTATAGTGTTGGATAAGATAGCATCTTTTTTTTTTTTCTTTTCCTTTTCTTTTTCTTTGCCTATCTGGGTTCAACTCCTTCCAATTAATCTGTCTTGTAGTCAATTTGGAATTTGCTGGGTTTTTTTCTCTTCTTATCTCAAGGTCACTGTTTCTTGGATGAGTCTACTCCATGTATTTGGGTATGGTTTAAAGTTGGGGCATCTGATTTGGATGTTATGTTGCTGGATAGCATATATGATTTCCATGAACTGGTTGATTAATGGTGAATTCAAGGACCCCAAGGCTGGTCTCCTAGGTGATAGTGGTTGTATCAAGATGTGGTCCGAATGCTGGGATAAAATCTCAACCTATAGCCTCAAGATCCACCATCATTACTACCAGTATATTGGTTCCAAGAGAGTTAGCAAGACTTGGTGGAGGAAGCTCTTGTTTTCATGGGTGATTGTTTGGATACTAGTTTCGATTTGGACATTCTGTTATATGAGCTCTCAAGCGACTGAAAAGAGGAAGGAGACGCTCGCTAGCATGTGCGATGAGAGAGCTAGGATGTTGCAGGATCAGTTTAATGTAAGCGTGAACCATATCCAGGCGATGTCGATTTTGATCTCAACTTTCCACCATGGCAAAAACCCCTCTGCTATTGATCAGGTAACTTATATGATCCTCTTCTTGTTACTTTTAGTTGTGATACCAGAAACTACTTGATAATTTGAGATAGATAATTATGAATTTGTAGCGCTTGATTGTCATCATTTACTCTTCGTCATCGTGTGATCGATTTGAAGTGCCTATCTTGTTGATCTTTAGAATGAAACTTGATCTGGATTAATTTGGGGTACTCAACTGTTGTCTTTGTTTGCCTATAACTATAGAATTTCTTTGTTACTCGTGAATTTTAGATTAAAAAAAAATCTTGTCGACTTGATAGCCGTTCCTGCTTCTGAACATTAAACATGGTTATTTAAGCTTATTATACCGAACAAGATCTGAGTTGAGCTGTTGTCAGTTATGAATTATATGATCACTTTGTTCTTTAAGTCAACAAAAGGAAACTCACTTTAAGAAACTGTAGTGGACTTTTGCTAGGTACACGGAACGAACTGCTTTTGAGAGGCCCCTCACTAGTGGTGTGGCATATGCTGTAAGGGTGCTTCACTCTGAAAGGGAACAATTTGAGGAGCATCAGGGCTGGACTATTAAGAGGATGGATACCCTCGAACAAAATCCAGTTCATAAGGATGACTATAATCCCGACCTCTTGGAACCATCGCCAATTCAGGAAGAATATGCTCCTGTTATCTTTGCACAGGATATCATATCACACGTGGTTTCTATTGATTTGCTGTCTGGAAAAGTAAGTTCCTTTACTATTCTAAAAGGTTCTTGGGCCTTTTTCTTTTCAGTAGCCATAGCCCGTAAAGATAAATTTCACCAAAAGTTGTATGATTTCCAAATTAAAGAAAAATAATGTGAAAGAGAAACCTAAATTTATTGGATAGCCTTTATTAAGCTTGGAAGAATATTATTTTCAATCTATCAAGAGCTTTGATGCTGGTTGAGTCAAGACTTTTGAATTGATTCATTACAATCTTCAGCTGTAAATCTTTAATTCCTTGTGTATCAACAGGAAGATCGCGAGAATGTCTTGCGTGCAAGAAAATCGGGAAAGGGGGTGCTAACAGCTCCTTTTAGGTTGCTCAAAACAAATCGTCTTGGAGTTATTTTGACATTTGCAGTCTACAAGAGAGATCTTCCCTCTAATGCAACTCCTAATGAAAGGATTCAAGCAACTGATGGGTATGTTTTCAGCTACATTACTCAGACTTGGGCGTGAATGTCGGATATGGATATATGTCTGGCACAAGTATGTTCAATTTTTTTTCAAGTTTTTTCTTGTATTTGGAGGGTCATATCCCTATACCCATATCTAAAAATGTGTTGGAAATATACATACATTCATGCATAAAACAGGTAAAAGTTGTAAGAAATCCAATAGCTTAAGGACTTTAAAATTGACAATATGCATCAATAAAAATAAATGCCATGCTGGAAAGGGTGAAACATGCTCTCTCTTTTTTAATAAGAAATCCCTTATGTGATGCCCTAGTTAATGGTTCTACTAATTAAGGACTTTAAAATTGACACTATGCATCAATAAGAATAAATGCCATGCCGAAAAGGGTGAAACATGCTCTCTCTTTTTTAATAAGAAATCCCTTATGTGATGCCCTAGTTAATGGTTCTACTTAGATGATCGCATTAGTTATGGAGAAGTTATGTTAATGCCATTGTTGCTCAATCAGGTATCTTGGTGGAGTGTTCGATATCGAGTCACTTGTCGAGAAGTTGCTACAACAGCTTGCAAGTAAACAAACAATCCTTGTGAATGTGTTGGACACAACTAATCAGTCTCACCCTATCAGTATGTACGGCTCAAATGAATCAGATGATGGGTTGGAGCTTGTCAGCCAACTTAATTTCGGAGATCCCTTCAGAAAGCATGAGATGCGCTGCAGGTAGTCCATAGCTCTTGGATCACCTTTTGATCCGGGTTTCACCTTCTCTTTGATATGGAACTTTATGTTGGTTTTTGGCCTCTTTCAGTTCAATATACATTCTGCTATTTCCTTAAAACAAAGGATTTTTGTGCATTTGGATCTGCATGCCAACCTTTATATAATATTGTAGGTTATCTATGTTAATAAAACGATGGTAACTTAATCTATGAGAGGTTCTAAAATCTTTTTTCCTACCATTTTTTTTTTTGTAAAAACATTTTAAATGTAAACAACTTGAACCTAAATCATGGACTAATTTTGTTCTTCCTATAGGTTTAAGCAAAAGCCACCATGGCCATGGTTAGCAATAACCACTTCAATCGGCATCCTCGTGATTGCATTACTTGTTGGGCATATATTTCACGCGACTATTAATCGAATTGCGAAGGTCGAAGATGATTGCCATAAGATGATGGAGCTCAAAAGACAGGCCGAGGCAGCTGATGTTGCCAAATCTCAGGTATATGACATATCCGATTTATGCTCTTGGGGTTCTTATCTGTTATTTACATTTGGTCCTAATTAATTGTGACTGTTTTCGCAGTTCCTTGCTACTGTTTCCCATGAGATTCGAACCCCAATGAATGGTGTTCTCGGTGAGTCTTGAAGCTTCCATTTATTTCTCTGAAGTTATTTCTATGCATTTTATAATTATGCTCAGAAAATTAAATAAAATATTGAGTTGAGAATACAGTTTACTTAGCCATGAGAGCGAGACACTATTTTTTTTTCTTCTTTTACAGGAATGTTGCATATGCTTATGGACACAGATTTAGATGTTTCACAACTAGATTATGTCCGAACTGCACAAGCTAGTGGAAAGGCTCTGGTTGCACTTATAAATGAGGTTTTGGATCAGGCTAAGATTGAATCCGGTAAGCTAGAGCTTGAAGAAGTGCAGTTTGATCTGCGAGCAGTCTTGGACGATGTGTTGTCACTCTTTTCCGGGAAGTCTCAGGACAAAGGAGTAGAGGTGAGATCTCAGTGACTTACCAGCTTCTCTCCTCTTTCTTTCTTTTTCTTTCTCTCTCTTTCAACCTTTGTGCAGTGTTCATCCAAGAGTCTTAACATATATTTATTTTGTATAATCAATTTGTGGGTGATTGCAGTTGGCAGTTTACATTTCTGATCGAGTGCCTGAGATGCTAATTGGTGATCCCGGGAGATTCAGACAAATCATCACCAATCTCATGGGAAACTCAATTAAAGTATGTGGTTGGTTCTCCATTTAATGTTATATAAAACTTGTTGGGACTTCATTAATTGTGTTGGATGGTGTCAGGACTTCATTAATATATATGAATGCCGAAACTTGCTAGAATCTTCGAATATTTTCTGCTCACTTCTTTCTTCTACAAAACTATGGAGCCGGAGGCTTCAATTTAAGTTCAGTTTTGTTTGGATTATGCTCTGGTAGCATCAACTTATGATTTGCTTATTTGGTGCAGTTCACAGAGAAAGGGCACATCCTTGTTACAGTTCATCTTGTGGAGGAGGTGATTGATTCGATCGAAGTTGAGACAGAATCTTCATCGAAGAATACCTTGAGTGGTTTTCCTGCTGCAGATAGACGCCAGAGCTGGAAAGGATTTAAAACTTTCAGTCAAGAAGGATCCATGCATCCTTTCTCTGGCAGCATTAATCTTATCGTATCAGTAGAAGATACAGGAGAAGGAATCCCTTTAGAAGCACAGCCTCGTGTTTTCACCCCTTTTATGCAAGTGGGGCCTTCTATTTCCCGAACGCATGGGGGCACCGGCATTGGACTAAGCATAAGCAAGTGCTTGGTTAATCTAATGAATGGAGAAATCGGTTTTGTTAGCATTCCTAAGATTGGGTCTACCTTTACATTTACTGCTGTTTTCACTAGCGGCTCCCCTAGTTCAATGGAGTACAAGAGCCAGCAAATCAACAACCAGTCTAACTCTGTTTCCTCCGAGTTTCATGGGATGAGAGCACTAGTTATGGATCCTAGACCTGTCCGGGCGAAAGTGTCGAGATATCATATCCAGCGGCTAGGAATTCATGTTGAAGTTATTTCTGATTGGAAACAAGGTTTATCTAGCGTAAGCAGGGGAAGTAATCCTATCCATATGGTTCTCATTGAACAGGAAGTTTGGGATCGAGATCTAAACAGTTCGGTTCACTTCATCAATAACTTGGAGAAAATCGATTATGGTACTCCTCCAAAGGTATTCCTTTTGTCTAATTCTATCAGCTCTTCCAGAGCAAATGCTACTAATTCTGGTATTTGCAACTTGACCGTCATCCCAAAGCCCTTGAGGGCTAGCATGTTAGCGGCATCTCTACAACGAGCCATGGGTGATGGAAACAAAGGGAATCCTCGTAACGGAGAGTTACCCGGCCTGTCTCTTCGAAATCTTCTTCTCGGGAGAAAAATTCTAATTGTAGATGACAACAATGTGAACCTAAAAGTAGCTGCTGGTGCATTGAAAAAATATGGAGCCGATGTGGTTAGTGCTTCAAGAGGAAAAGAAGCTATCGAACTGCTTACACCACCTCACCGGTTTGATGCCTGTTTCATGGATATCCAAATGCCTGAAATGGATGGGTATGAAGCCCCTTATTGCATTTAGAGCTTTCTGATGCAATTCTGATTCGGAAATTAGGTTTCTAAAGCTTACAAAATAAGATGAAAAATAAGACAGGAATTGAAGTTGCATTTTTTTTGTGTCTTATTTTTTGCTGGCTGCTGCTGATAGTGTTCTCCTTGTCTCCTTACAGGTTTGAAGCTACGAGGCGAATCCGGGATATGGAGCAGAATATCAATAACAGTATTCACTTCGCAGAATTATCGGTGGAAACTTATAACAACGTTTCGAAATGGCATGTACCAATTTTAGCTATGACTGCAGATGTTATCCAGGCTACACATGAGGAATGCCTACGATATGGAATGGATGGATACGTGTCGAAACCATTTGAAGCTGAGCAATTATACCGGGAAGTATCGCGATTTTTCCATTAGGGCATTGAGATCAGATTCTGTTGGAAGGACTTGCTGCTCATGACATGCCAATGACATCGATACGACTGCCTGTCCTCTGGCATGCATGCTTATAACCTCAACAAGTTCTTATTCTTTCCGAAGAGTGAGTTAACCATGCAATTATATTTCTCCAACCTTAACAAAAATCAAACATCATGGTTTTTTTTTTGCCAGTTCGTTGACATATTGCTATGTTTTTGCAGGGAAACAATGTGTTTTTTTTTTTTTTTGTAGCAGAGTGTATATAGAATCATATGCTTGAATATGGGGATTGAGTTTATCTTTTTGTTTTTAATATTTACCTGTAAAGTAGGTAAAAAATCCCAAGCCTTTCAGCAGGATTTGTGCAGTTAAAAAAAAAACTCTCTTGATTTTACTTAGGGTTAAGAAAAGAAAAATTTACCACTTAGAAATGGATGGAAGAAATCATGTTTCTTGTCTTCATTAGGTGATCAATTCAGTTGAAAGAATTGAAGATGTGCCTTGCTTCTCTGCATCAAGAGGGGAGATTGCAGTGGCACCTTGTACATTAATTATTGCTGCAATAAAAATGATTGATCAGTACTTTTATTTTATTTTCTTTTATTTCTGTTCTAACAATGTAAGTACAAGGTAAATTTGCTTTCTTATCTCCATGTATTTAGTTTTATAATTTTACTTAAAAGGAATTGTAAATTGGTTTATATAATTAAAATATAATACAAAACACATATAATATAAAAAGATATGTATACTCGAAACATGAACATATGAGTATGTTAAAATTTATATAGAATGAATTATTATTAAATAAAAAGTTATATAGATGTTACATTTTTAACATAATTATTATAAAAAAGATTAATATGATATTAGTATATAAATAATTATTAATAATCATAGTGTATTTTTTTGGTTTTTTACATGAATAATAAATATATTTAAATTAAAAAAATGATTAATATAAACATGTCCTATTATATTTAACATTATTCTTTGTGGAATCTAAAAAAGGTAAGCCAATTAATTCTGAAATTAAATAATTGTATAACAATAGTATTGGGTGGGCCCCAACATTTTAGTATTAAGACAAGACATCCACCTGGGCCGGACCTACTCCTACCCTACCCTTCTCTTGTCAGGTCAGGCAGCCAATTGTTACTGTTATATATTTTTCTGATTCAAAATCAGCCGTCCGATCAATTCTCTCTCTCTCTCTCTGTGTCTCTCTAATCCTCAGTTGCATTCGTCCCTCTTTTCTTCGTTCCTTTGGCTCAAAACTCAGATAAAAATAAATAAATAAATTTTTTTTGATGGATCCCGATGCAGTAGCCAAGGCGTTCGTCAACCACTACTACTCGACGTTCGATTCAAACCGGGCCGGTTTAGCCAATCTGTACCAGGATGGTTCAATGTTGACCTTCGAAGCTGAAAAGATCCAGGGTTCTCAGAACATCGTGGCTAAGCTCACCGGCCTTCCTTTCCAGCAGTGCCAGCATAATATCTCCACCGTCGATTGCCAGCCTTCCGGCGCCGGCGGCGTCCTCGTCTTCGTCTCTGGTAGCCTCCAACTCGCCGGCGAACAACATGCTCTCAAGTTCAGCCAGGTAAACTCTCTTTATCTCTTTGCATCTTTCTCTTTTTCTTTTCTTTTGTTTTTTTGAGGACATTTTAGAATGTTTTTGAGTTGTAGTTTCCTTGGGCTGGTCTATCTATCACCGTTGATATCATCAACGATATCATTGGTGTTTAATTCATAACGCCTTTACTCCATTACTGATTGGATCTTTTTAAGTGGATTTTTGATCTGCTATAAGTCTGGATTGAATCAATGGGATTATGATTTATTCTTCAGGGATCGTAATAATCTAATTAACTGTGATGTTATATAATGCTTACTGCTCATCATATTTCAGTAATTGAATGTTTTTCAATCCTTTTGAATCTATAGTAGTAATTGATTAATAAGAAAAAAAAAAGTTGTAAGATAATCACTATAACTGTGTCATGATTTACATTTTTAAAAGATATGGATCTTTATGGATCCACCATCTTGCCAAAAGAACCTGCTGTTTTCTTATTTTTTTATGCTCTACGAGGCTCTTCGTATTTACATGTTCATGGTCATTATTATGGAAATTATTTGGACTCTCTGGGTTCTGGATATTCCTATCCTCTTGACTTAGGACGCCAAAGTTTTAAACAATTCTATGATTTGTGCAGTACTATGTTACCTGGATTTGTTGGTGAGTGTCTGGATATGAGTTTGTATCCTTCATTGGTATGCTTAATTTTTTTCTAAGTTTTTTCCATTTTTGGAGGATCATGCCCCCATACCCCTGTCCAAATATGTGTAAGACACAGGTTTCAGACATGGATACTTTAGGGCAAATGAAGAGTTCGTGGTGCAGAATAGAAAAGAAAATCCACTGGGAGACATTGATGATTTATTTGTGCCATATGTTTTACTTTCTTGTAGAGCAAACTTATATAGTTTCATCTATATTTATAGTTAACCATTCTATTCTGTCCGAATTATTGTGCAAGACATGTTTTTGTTTCTAAGGAATGATTTTATATCTTCTGTTTAGAAAATTAATAGACTTCTCATCCACCAGTGCACCGGTTCTGATATTTTGACAACTTTTTCTTTATCAACATTACCGAGGTATCTTGTCTTTGCTTTCTGCTCGCAGATGTTTCATTTGATGCCAACAGCACAAGGAAGCTTCTATGTGTTGAATGACATATTCAGGTTGAATTACGCGTGAAGAACACAAACAATACGATTAATCAAGGGATGGGAATGCAATGTCAAAAGCATTTGCAAGAATTTGCTTATCTTCATGTTCGGTCCTAGGCATTTTAAATGAAAAAAAAAGTCAAGGGAAATTTTTTTGTTGGGTTGATTATGTTTCATATTTCATTATGGTTTCCAATGTCTCCATATTTCAGAGACTTTCTTTAATCGTTATTGGTTGAGTCGGATGTGTGATGTTTGATTGAAGACTTTGTTTTAGTTAAAGCTTATGGCTGTCAAAAATAGATTTTTCCATCAATTTATCGCAGGTATTTGCCATTTTTATGCTTACCGTAAAATGTTTCCCTTAATTTTTATTTGAGGGATTGACCCTTTATCGGTTTATTGCTTCATTTTGATACTTCATCCGGGATGGTTTAACTGATTTAACTGACATCAGTTAATATCCGTAAGTTATTCGAGGTCTAACCGAATCAAGTTGAGTCTAAATAGTAAGAAGCTTGAAATAAATTCAATTTTGTTTGAGCTCAATATAGTTTTATTATAATGTTCAAATTTTCTTTGAAACAAAAATGAAAGCTCATTTATTTAGTAATAAAAACAATTTCAGTTTTCGGGTTCAACTTTATCAATCAAAGAAGGCAAACGAGTTACGGTAAGATTGCTTCAGCCTGCTTTCTTTTAATGACCAACATTTTCAACAAAACTAAAGACATCAATTGCTGTTTTTTCCATGATGTAAAGCGCTGCATCAGGTCAGATATATAATTGCTGGGGTTGATTTTGGTTACTGCATCCAGATGGAAATATAAAGAATCAAGGGCGATTTTTGAGGGAATTTTCTTGGTCATAAAAGCTCAGTCAACCCCAACGTAAGTCCATTACAGTAGTAATTACTAATTACTAGAAGCATATACAGCACAATTGCATGGAAAATGGGCAAATCAATCTAAGTTATTTAAAAAAAAAAACTAAGCTGAAACGCAGAGGCTATTATAAAACAAATCCAGGAAACTATCAGATTAGGTTCAAGAGGAAGAACGCAAGTTAGGGTGATCAGAAGACGATTTTATGGGAACTGGAAGAAATCATCACTGTCCATATCATAAAGATCACCTATTGAAGTTGATGCTGCCGGTTCATTTGTGTTAGTAAGTTCAGCCTGCAAGATTCATTGAATCGATTCACAATTATCATCCCAATTGCAAAAACAAGGGCACAAAAAAAATAACGTAACACTTTTCAAGGGAGAATATTCGAGTCTTAGGCTATATTGTTCCGACTCTTCATTCTTTTTGGAATACTCGTGTCTGAGGGATATCCGCACATGGATATGGGACTATGATCCTCCAAAGACAATGGAAAAACTTTAAAAAAAAATGAACATACTCATGTCGGATATACCCATATCCGACGCTTGCACCCTAGTCTAAGTAACAAAAGTCTTTTAAGTAGCACTTCCAACTGGAAATTTTCACACTCCAAAGCTAATGCATCCACGACAATTTTGTGGGCTTAGGGTTCTCGTGTTGCAAATCTTATGTGACCATTCCCTATTAGCAATATCTCAGATTCAACAATCAACAGATCATTCAAAGCAGTTTGGTCAATTTACCTTAGCTTCACTATATCTTTCAAGCATCCGGCGATATTGTTGACGTGCATCTGGAGAATCAACCATAGACAGCACACGTGAAACGGCCTCATCAATAGCTCCATCCACTTTCTGTTTACGGAACACTTTGAGAATGTCCTCATCTTCACTTTCATCAATAGGCTCTGGCTCACTGCGAAAACCTCGCAAGCCAACACCTTTCCGTCGCCAACGAAGTACAACCTTATCTAGAACACCAACAGCCCAACAGATTACCTTGTAATTCTTCCTGACCTGATAACCTCTCATATGGGCCTGATACAAAAAGCAAAGGCAAGAATTTTGAAACGTTCCATCTCATACACCAGCAGGGTACATAAGGATTTGACAGGGGGAGGGGAGAAAATCCTTACAACTTTCTGGTTCCAAACTAATCAATTCCGATGAATAGTAAGATACCTGTATTTTTACAACTTTCCGGCGAAGTGCCAGAAAATCTTTGCGGCCTTTCCAGCCTCGGAATTTCTTCTGAATAGATAAAGCCGCTGAATTGTAATCACGGGGATTACCAAAAGCTAGCTTTGACATAGTAGAAAGACCTTGAATTTCATCTGAACTGATACCATACTCATCTACACTGGCCGCAGTAGCAGCAACTTCTTTCTGTTGACGTTTCCTGAAAGAATGTGCACGGAAAGCATTTTGTATACGTGCAGCAGCCTGAGCCGCATTTCGAACAGCAGCCAAGGTATCTTTAAGAGAAAGCTGATCCTCACTGTTGGCAAGGCTCCCCTTGGAGATCCTATTTACAGCCATTTCAGCCTGAACTGCAGCTGATCCTTTGGAAAGCTCACTTTCTTCCAGTGTAAGGGATGAAAGATGGCTAGTCAGAGCTACCTCCGAAAGATAACCTGCAAGCCCTTTATGTCCACTTGAGGCAGCAATAGATGCTGCGGTTTTGCCGCTTGGATCTTGTGATGTTGGATCTGTTACTGCCCCAGAGGAAGCACCAGAAGCTATAAGTGCAGCAACCATTTTTTCTCTGTTAAGAAAAAATAATCCACACCACTCAGTTTGATGCATCAAAAAAGCAGTCTTTAGAAGATATAACATCCTTTAACTTGGCAATCAACCTTAATCAGACAGATTTGATGACCCTCCCACTCTCCCTGTACCCCCCTCCCGCTTTTTATAAGGTCAAAATTCCAAAGTGCATCTGCTAAACTAGAGTGTCAATGCATTTTTTTTGTCTTTTAGAAGTTATAATACTTAATGATTTGTTAAAGATTACTTGCAAAATGAGACGCAGAATATAGGAGAGAAAAGTCAGTCAGAATGCTGATTACCTTCCAAATCGAGCAGCCCAGTGGAGAGCAGTCCACCCATTAATATCTCGGAAATTTATATTGATTCCATGGTTTAAAATTGGATTTAAGGCCCACTCAAAGCCTAATCCAGCAGCCATGTGTATTATTCCTTGCTCCTTCTTGGACAAGGTGCAGCCTGGCTGATCTCCTGTTTCTTTGGATCTAGAACATAACCATTGCTGCAACTTGTCCTTTAAAAGCTCTTGCAACAGCCAATCGACAGTACCAGAGGAAGTCCCACCACCAATTAAAATAGCCTCTATGACATGATTCCATGAATCATCATCAGCTTTGAACTTTCTCAGAAGATGTCTTCCTGATTCAATGCTGTCTTTCCGCAATGAGGAATCAGATAGAAGCATCTGTACAAATCTGACAAGTAACAATAGCTCTTCTGGACTTTTAGGAGCTTCTGTGAGGGATAAATTACACCGAGTGCAACTACTCTTATTAACTCTATATTCAAACTCTCTGATTTCACTGCATGACTCACGATTGCCACCAGTGATGCAAAGCGTGACCTTCCCAGGAGGATGAGGAGGAGCTTTACAACAGATAACACCTTCCTGAATGATTTCAAGAGGAACTTCAGTCTCCCCAAACATACATGCCCAGGCAGATTCTGATGGATCACAGAGAAAAGATCCAACAATGACGACCTGCATTTGGAAATTTTGCTTTAAACTTTTAAACTTTAACTGCGGTCGAAAAGATAAAGGAACTCATGAAATAAGAGAATTTTAGTGACAAACAAAAGAAGAAATAAAATTCCTTGAAACACACCTTCGTAACCTCAGTGGAGTAACCCCATTCTGGAGAAATTTCTTGAATTGTGAACTTCTGCTTCTCTGCAACAGTCAAGCTTGAATCTGTTGCAAGAGGAATTCCTATTTCATCTTGGTTGAACAACGTTGTATAATAATCAGAATTGGTTCCAAGAGCTTGTATTGCAGAAGCATAGGAAGAAATTTCAACATTTTCAACTTCTTGACGTAGCAATAAAGAAGCTGGTGGAGAAAAAGATGGTCAGACCGTAACAAAATAAACTTGATACTTGAATTTGTAGGGTCAAAATTACTGTCAAGGGTAGAATAAGATCATACAGTCTTCGAAGTTAGATCCATTGAAATTCAGCCAACCAGACTGCTTCTGTTGCTCAGCTGGTCCTGTCCTTGAAGAAGATAGAGGCTTTACCTGCATTAACGACAAAGAAACTCTCCTTATAGCAGGAAAAGAAAATGATTGGCCCCATGTTGAGTCCAAAAAGTAACCTAATGACTGATCTTTGGCAATCTCAGTTAAGTACACAACTTTAAGAACAGGAGTTACCACAGGTCTGGGACCCAAACCACAGATCCAGTAATATAACCTCAGCTAAAAAGGAACTTATAATCGTACTGTTAAAGAATGATATTTAACAGCTTCTTATATAGGTATTGGTGCTTTATGCTCACAAAGCAATGAACTATATAGGTTGGAAACAAGATTCTCAGGATCAGAGGGAATCTTTATGTTGTGGCAGATAAATATAATAACAAAGGACCATTACATGCAGATGGTAAAACACTTTCCATGCACTGACATTTCTGCTCTACGAGGAAAATTCTTTACCTGGGAGTCAACACCTGTTTGATTCTTGCATGAGTCCAATACATTTTTCCAATATAGAGATTCCTTGCTTCCATCTGAATTATCATTGCCATGTACTTGACGAGGTTCTCCATTTTTACCTACAAAACAGCAGTAATTCTTCTCAGCTTCCTCACTCATCCATCATATTCAAGACTCAATTAAGCAAAACAGAAACAGGAGCTAGCCATTAAATTCGATAACAATACATCCATCAGATGTTCATTTTAAAATTCACAGTTTTCCTAACTATACCGAATACCTTGGGTGTGATTTCAAATGTTCTACTCTTGTTAGTGCAGCCTTTAGATATAGCATCTTTTCTTTTGCATTAATGGAAAGAGGAGTGGGGGTGTCAAACAAATAGTGGCAAAGAAATACACCTTAGCTCAATTTGCACTGGTCGCATAGTAATTTTATAATGAACACGTATGATTAAAAATTGCTATAAAAGTTTATGAAATGAAGATCTTTCTCCATGTTTCTAAATTTCTTATAGCACCAAATTTATCATGATTTCCTCTATGAATAGGACAAGGAACATTAGGGCCCTTCTAAACCTTTTGATCCAACATCCGCGTTTTTCCTTTTCTAGAACTCTAATACTAGTGTATTTCAGGCATCAACTGATGGCAACGGTATGCATGTAAGCAGTTGAGATTAAGATTTATTAACAAGCTTCAATGTTTTTCTGTAACAAAGGTTCCACAATACTCAACTCTTATATTATCAATATATATTAATATATTCAACTTTTATGCTTTGCATACACACATACATGCACATAAATGTAGTCGACCAGCAAAATCAAGAGAAAAAGTTTTGCCTTTCACCTTGGCAAATAGCTTTTCAGGCTAGTTAACTAAATATGTAAGAAAAACCCTACTTCCAACTCAACTAAAACAAATCATGTCATAGCAAATGTAGAGGATAAAAAATCAATACAGCAGATTGATTTGACAAACAAACAAACCTCCGTCTGGAAGCAGTGCAAAACAATTTGAATAATTTTCCACCCTGGCAGGTTGAGAATAAAGGCAATCTTGAACAGTCGCATCTGGCTCATAGAGCAGATCTGCCAGTGGGTCCTGCTTGGCAATCTCCCTTCCATACTCCAGAAATTTTGGCTCATCTGCATCCCCATTCAGGCTGCAGAAAGGACTCACTTCTTCGAAGCTGTCCTCATTCAAACTTAACTGCTCCTCAAGCCTCTTTAAAGCTTGACTAACCTGAAGATCAGCCGGACTGCTATACTCTACAGTATTATCTATTTCATCGTTCCTAGTGACTATATCAGAGCTAACTTCAACAGACCCTGGACTAGACAAACTCTGATATGTTTCATGTAGATTGCTAGCTAAAGTGTTGGATCCAGGATTTTGAGATGTATAAGAGTTTGAACCAGGACTAATGGCAGAAGAGGATACTGGTGACTGCACGAAGGAAGCTGAACTGGGCTTAGCCTGTATAAAAATGTTAAGGGTGGCATTAGTTTAGAAGATAAAGTAAAGTATGTCTATCTCTCATGGTGAATGGTGAAGTTACATAGGACACCAGCTACAGAGAGGATAAAGTTTTAAGAAAACTAATAACATGAGATAGCAAATTCCACTGAACTTGCTTGCAAACGATGTTTACAGTAAGCACATTGGGGGCAGAAAGGATCTAATTCCAAGCGGAAAGAAGAAAAAAAAAAAAGATCACAAAAGGCGTGAGATAATTAATCTGAACAGCCAAACTTACCTCAATTGTCTCTCTATAATGAACAAGAACGATATGCTCATATGCCCTGCAATAGTAATATACTTTTAGCAAAAACGGTCCCTGATCCCTAATATTTCGTATCAGGAAATGAAATGCTGTAAATAAATAAAATATCAAGCACACTTACGGGTCCAGCATCCAATAGCTACGTCTCTGAAAACTGGGGTTCTGCTCTCCATGAGCATAGTAGCAATTTAAAGTTTCAACATTACCAACCTGGTCATGCATATAATGTATCACCTCTTAGACCGAAGAAATAAATACAGAGCTCTATGGATATTAGAACAATCAAAAGCATTGAACACTTAACGCTAACAGAGAAATTAGATATCCTTCTTTCATTCTTCAGGACAATTAGCCATTGCTTTTAAAGTATTTATGTATGTATATGTCTGAATCTGGTAATGCACCAAGGGTTCATTTTAAATCAATCAATTAGCCAATGTTTTGCCTGTACAATAAGTTCCCAGAATTCGAGGGTTCCTTTCATTTTCTAACCACCAAAAACACACATTCTACAGAAATTATGCAAGGGGTATTTGACAAAACCTTAAGTCTTTCATGGGCTTCACCGACAGTTCTTCCATCCTTCTTTTTACGCCAACTAAGACCATCTTTACGAAAGAAACGAAGAATCCTCTTGTTGAAAAGAAACAAAGATCCACCTAAACATAATATATATATATATATATAGAGAACAATTTCCAGCTAATAATAGGAATTATCCAAACATGTAAACAAAAATTGCATTAAAATTGTGATTAACGAAATTTAAAGTTGGAAGTTAAACGATTTACTTGTTGGCTTTTGAGGAGGCTCCTGCGTGAGTTGATACTTTTCATGATTTTGTAGTATAAAGAGTACTTCAGCTGGCTTCAACCACCGAGCCTGAGCTTCTCGAAATAGATTGTTAATATCATACCCTGAGATTATTATAAAACAACAGGAAAAAAAACAAATTTCCGTTCAAATGATTCCCAATTTAGTCAAAGCCCTAAAATCAGATTACATTAAAGAGAGAAAATTCAAAAACAAAAGTCGTAATTTTGTTTTAACCTGATTGCGCCATTTCTTCAATTTCGATAGAAAACTCAAAACCAAACGAAACTATAGAGGAAAAGAAAGGATTGTGGTGATCATTTGAACCAGATACCTTTACTGGGCCGAGGAGGAACTGAAGTTAGAGTCAAAGGTTCTGAAGGAATAGTAATAACCGGGGCAGGTTTAATTCCTTCAATGGATCACACTTAAACCGGGTTAACTCCAAGCTTTCAACAGTAAGTAGTAAAGAAAGAGATCAAGGGGCGGGGGAGGGGGAAGAGTAGGGATTGGCATCTGACATAAAAATTTATCCATTGCTGTACGACCTGGGCCCTTGCATTGTGGAATCTGCTGCTGCGGCAGCTGGCCTGTCCGTATGGATTACGAAACGATGGGTTTTTGGTTCTTTGAAGACGTGGCAAGTTTTTGAGTGGGTTAGAAAAAGCCAACTTACGTAATTTTCTTGCTCTACTTTTCTTTATTTCGTGCCTTCGGGGGGGTGGGGGGAGTAGGGGATTTTTCGCATTGTTTTCGTATGCATTGAAATAAATTAATTGTCGCTGTTCGGTCTCCTCACCTTATGCTCAACACAATAATAATAAGCGCGTCAGAACCAAAATTAACGGGCCAAATTTTGGTACGAATTCACAAAGCAAGGAAACAGACTTTTGAGTATTGGACTCCGTTCGGCTGTTAATTTTGGAGCAAAGGATTTTCTTAAGAAGTCAAGATATTTTTTTATTTAAAAAATAGTATATATGTAATTATATTTTAATATTATTAAATTAAAAAAATTCAACGATAAGGTTATAAATTGTCAAAAGAAGATATAAAAATAACAAAAAAGGGTTTTGAAAAATGTTCAGTTTGTGATCACTGCTATAACCAGTTTTAGCTGACCTTAATAGTCTCTTTTAAGTTTTTTTATTTCTTTATGATGGTTTTCATATGTCTTTCATATTTGTTTCTTTTAATATATGATCTGATATCGAAAAAAATTATATTTTAATTAAAATAATAAATAAAATAATCTCCTGTATTTAATATAATAGTAATATAACTATTATTTTTATAATTATAGGTGGAAAGGCAGGCCTCGAAATTAATTTTCCAATCGCGTTGCGAAAATTTGGTTTTGGGCAAAAGCATTAAGCATTATTAAGCATTGACCAAGTGGCCCTCGAAGTCTAGACCACGGGGATAATGTGCTGAGTATTTTAAGACATTAAAAAAAACACGTGCAAAAGTTGTCGGACTCAGATTTCTGACTTTCCGGCCTTAGTCTTTGCCTAGCCCTAGATTCATTTAAAATTTGGGATTTTGCTTATGACCTGACTGACGGACGTCGATAAGATTGAATTATAATTTAAATATTTTTTAATTTTTTTATTCATGTTTAATTTGATTTAGGTCTAATTTAATTTAATAATTTATTTAAATATTTAAAAAATTAAAATATTAATTTTATATTAATATTTATATATTTATAATTTTTTAAATATTTATATATTTTTTATTAAATTTAAATAAAAATTTTATCAATAAATAATAATTCAAGTTCGATAAGATAAATATATTAACTTTTAAATAAATTTATCGATAGACAACATCAAACATTTTTAAAAAATTTTTCTATAAGAATATTTTTATTCAGTATGCTAAAAATTATGAATTAAATTATTAATAATTATAGTTAATATAATAATATTTTTATAAATAATGTATTAATTAATCTTAAAAATATAATGAAATACTAGGGTGTTCGTACGTAACTCATCGTCCCTGATCCGTCTCTCCATGAATTAGCGGTTCTTAAGAAGTTAAAAAAAAAAAAAAAGTTAGAACTTTAGTACTCTTCTTAGTCCTTATTGTTATCCAAATTATAATTTGTTATAGGAAAAATACGATATTGCATATAATTATTTGACCATCCATAAAAAGTATAGTTAAATTTAAATTAATTAATATTATATTAATAAATGTATCATTTTTATTTTAAAATATATCATATATTGATGTGCTTTGATTTTCTATGGACGATTTAAGTTTATTGGTCATTTCTTTTTATGTTAAGTAAAAATATACAAACAAATTTTCGTTACATGCATTTACGTATTTATATACACATATGTAAATTTTAAAAATATAATTATTTAATATTAAAATTTTTTAAATATTAAATAATTAAAAATAATATATTAAATAATTAATAGAATTTAATGAATATATTTTATTTTTAATATAATCATAAAAAAATAAAATAATACTCGGTAAAAACATTAAACATGGATTAAAAAGTCCGATAAATAAAAAATTTCAAAGAAAATAAAAAGAATAATATCAACAATAAAATCAATACGATTAATAAAAAATTAAGATGATATAATACTAATGTCGTTTCAGTCTTTCCAAAATTAATGCGTACGCACTGATGTGACTAATAACAACACCGATAATCACCATCGAAACGATTTTATTTAGTGTAGGTATTTTTTTCGGTGGAAATTGAATAACTTTCGATTGGTATTATTTGGTTTCCATTTATTTTGATGTATGAGTCATGGGACCATTTTCTTTCCCACTTTTGGTGGATAGATGCAATACACCCGTTAATATGTTTATAGATATTTTTTTAATCTTAGGTTAGTGTTTTCAGATTATGTTTCCAAAGTTTTTTGACGTGACGTTTAATTTATTTAATTTTATCATGTTTTTAATTTTTTATTATATGATTTTTTAATTTTAAGGTATTTAAAATGTTCGGTGCGTAGTTATAATTTATGAGATCTTATCAATTTGAACGTTTGATACGAAATTAAATAATTCAAAATCGATTTTGATATCATTTATTACAAATCTATTATAGTGTATTTAATTTATTATAATTGAATAGAATTGTAATAGAATAGAATAAGAATAGAATGAAATAGTTATAGTAGTAGTTTAATTCAGTAAAATAGAATATTATGAAATTCAAATCCTCAATAAAGGGGATTTGAATCCTTTAAATAAATTTATTACTCAAGCTAAGATTGAAATAGCTATTTACTGAAGGACACTGAATAATTATTCGGTGATTTTGTAGAATAATATTGTAATTAGCTATTTCACAAAATAACCATTCTGCAAATTAAATAACCCTGTTACTATAACAAGCTGAATATGATTATAATAAAATTTTTGTTTTTGAAATTTTGAAAAATTGTAAAATACTAGCATTTTAAAATTTATCAATGCCAAATACTAGCATTTATAATTGTATTGTTTGGATAAATATTTTTA
>JAQSVH010000010.1:25307327-25319387 GCA_029448705.1 Adansonia digitata | reverse complement strand
TTCATACTTCACACGTAAATTAAATAATTAATGAATTTTTTATTATATTAACTTTTTAATTTTTTATTATCCTTAAATAATTATATGTTAAGACATTTTTTCATTAAGCCAGTCTAAATTATTATTCAATTAACAAAAATATTTTTTATTTAATTAAATATTACTATAAAAATAATATTAATATTTTAATATTTTTGAACAATAAACAAACTTATAAATTGACTTAAATTGAGTTTAAATAAAAAAATTTTAAAAAAATTCGGATCACAACGATAAACATTTATACTAATAAATGAAAATAATTTTCGTTTTATTTTTCTCAATCTCTTTGTCGGTATGCAATCAAGTGTGAAAGTTTTTTTTTTTTTTTTTGGATTTTGGTAAGATTTTTTTAATTAAACAATGAAAAGTAATTCTTTTTAATTTTTATAAAATTAATTATTCATATTTAAAAATTTCTGTCTAAAAAAAAGTAAAAAAATGAATTATGCTTTGATTGAGAATTATTGTTCTATACAAAGCTTATGAGCTAAGGATATATACTGCCGTCTATCTACCAAATCCAAGATGATGTAAGGCAGACTCTTGACTATTGCAACCCAAACCGTGTTCATAATGTATTACTAATCACTTGTTGCAGAATAAAATATAGGTATAGTTTGAAATGTGAATGACTCATTATTTTATACATAATTGGTATAATTTTTAAACTATATGTTCAAAGATCAGATGGTTTGTTCATCCCGACAAGAATCATCTGGCTCAAAAAGTTCAGTTCATATTGAGTCAGGTTTGAGTAATTATGTTAGAAATTTAAGTTGGTCTAAATTATTGTTTATAGAATAAAGAAGTATTTTAAATAGGAGCTTTTTGACCTACTCGAACTCTTTCGACTGAGATCTAGAAAAGAGAAAAAAATTTTAAACTGCAACTCAGTCCATAAATACCTTTAAAACACGGTAGAAATTAGTATATTATTACTATTATTATTATCGATAAAATAAAAACTTCACTAATTCTATTTATGGTATAAAAACTCTACTAAGTGTGCTGATGGTCTTTTAGGTTATTAAAGATTATTTGAGAATTCGAGGGAGTCAGACAATAGGAGAGCTAAAGAAGCTTACAAAGGTGAGCAAACAATCATCGGAGCGTCGGAATTGAGATTTTGAGACCCGTTTTGATGTTTAAGCATCAAATATTTAAAGACGTAGGAGGACAAAAAATAACGGTCAAAAAGAAAGAAACTATTGAAATATCAATACATAACCTAAATAAAAATGCTTTTATATCGTCCCTTCTTCAATTGAAGAAAACTAAAACAATATAAATATCATACTATTTTGATATTACTGATTTTGAAGAAACCCGAAATGATATGTCGAGATATAACAATACTTACAAGTACCAAAGGAAAATCGATACGTTTATTGATACGATAGCGACCTCTTTGCTATTAATCACATCTCCGAGCAATGCCAGCCCTTACAACGCCACTGGACTCGATAACCATTAAGTCCTTCACTCTTTATTGCTTTCCTTACCTTAGCTTTGTTCAGAAACTCCTTTGATGAAACTTGTCTTGTAGGACTTTTTCCATGTGAAGTCGTGGCCATGTTTTTTTAAACTTGATAATTTATATATTTATATTATATTCGTATTTTTATAATATTATAATCGTATTTAAAATATTTTATAATAATTTTTGATACGTTAATAATTCGTATTATATCTATTTTAGAACATGCATTCATGCCATATTTTTTATACATGTTATAATTATTTAATCATATTTAAAATTATCAAGTCTAATATTTTGCCACAGATTCAAGGCCTTTATTCCAATTCCCTGTCTCAATTAACCAAGACCAAATACTAACCACTGTCAGCCTGAGTAGCAACTTAGATTGATCAGATCTGTAAACCCATCTTATATTATTTCGATTCTTCATTTTTCTTTAAGTATCATTATTTCACATCTATATGTAAGACAGAATCCTCTGTATATATGAAAAAATTTTAAAAAAAAAAATTAAGTGTATCCATATCAAGCACACATCCAAGTATGATACTTACCTCCCCTAAAGCAAAACCTATCAAGTTCATTATTGAAACGGGCATTTGCTGTTTTTATTGAAAATGCAATACCCAAATGCAATAACATAATTTCCTCCAAAACTCTCAACGTTATTATAAAAAATATATATATATATATGTGTGTATATATATGACGAACCTTAGAAGACCGATCTAATGGGATAAAACTTGTAATTGCGGCACGGAGGCTTAGCAACAAAATTTGTATCTAAAAGTCTCTTGTGCCGTTTGATAGAGGTAGGGACAATTTGAAAAAAACAAACAGGAAAGTTAAGGCGGAAGAAGAAGACAGGAAAGAAAGGATAGACGTTATTTTCTTATTTTTTTCACTACTCCTCCACATGCATAAATAGTATGTACAGTAATTAAAATTACTTAAATACAATATTTTTCTCATATTGTTACCATCCTCTTCCTCGACAGCGTTGCTTTTTTTTTTTTTTTCTACAAAGTCAAAATATTTTGCTTTAGATTGTCAACTCATATCAAAATCTTTAGTCCAACTTGGAGCTTTGATTGGCGCTGACGTAACCATATCCTGACACTGTTTTGGTGTCGTCATTTGAGTTGAAATTTTTGCATCACCATTGAAGGTAGTTCAAGACTTGGTCCAATAGGATTATCACGAAAAAGAAGACCGGGTAAGCGATTCCCGGAACCCGAATTAGGCTCAAGAGACAAGTTTTGCCCGCAAGAAGAAGCAACACGAGGCCATGCACTAGCTCGAAGAAGTTTCTGATCATCGAGTAGCAACCAGGATCAACTTGGAGCCAAATAAATGAGATACTTGTCATCGTTCATGAACAGCCAAATAAAGATTTTTTGGCAAGAGTTTCAATTACAATATCCCTGGTTTTACACTTCTATATAGGTTAAACATGATGAATATTCACGATACTAAATCTGATTCAGGGAAATAACTATAACAATAGGAAAAAGGGGGAAAAAAAAAAAAAAAGAAGAAAAAAGAATCCTGTTTTGATTCGAGTTCAGTCATGCAGCAAATCATGTTGATCCAAGACGAAAGTCCCATTTATGACTTGGAAAATAAAGCTGATTTTGATCTCCCAGCTCTCAGGATAAATGAATAGTGAGGAATTAATCAAAGATATAGGGATTGACCTGAGATATATATACACACTAATTAAGAAGCTTGTTACATGTGCCAACGCCGACAGCTGCTGCGAGATGCCATGCAGCATGAAGGAAAGGAGTCTGAGGAAACATATCATCTGCAATGAAAAGAACACCACCCAACAATGATGACATCTTATGCACGTTGTGAGCCGTCCTTAATTCAGGATCTTTCATCACTCTTTTCGCAAATGCTACCTGGAATGGGTGGAATGATAATTACAAATTTTCGGTCTAAGAACAGCTTGAGTTTAGAAGCTAAGTCAATCAATTTGTATGGCTAAGCAGGAACAGTGATTGAGCAATCACAGATTCAGCCAACAATAACAACGCACTTACAGTTTTATGTTATCCCTAATATACCCGTGTCTGACACTTGTATACATATTTGGACATGCAAATGGAAGTATAATCTTCCAAATATATAGAAAAACTTTTTTAAAAAATGAACATTCTTATGTCGGACACATCAACGTAATACAACACTCACCCGAATCCAGATAACATGGCTTATATGGTACATGGAACTATAATCCACATAAATTTAGTTCTAGACTGGGCATGTTCTCACTGAAAACCAACATGCTGAAATTAAAATTTGGAAAATAACCTCTTAGCTTAATTTAATTCCATCAGAGATATTGTGAAAAATTAATTACAATAGGATGAAGATACTCGAAACCATGTTAGCTCTTTTGAACCCGTCAAATAAATTGCAACAAGTTATAATGAAAAAAAAAATAGGAACCCAAGTTTTTTTTTCCCCCCCCAACGACATAACCAGCTAGTTACCTCCATCATTCCAGTATGAACAGCTGAGACCATCAGAGGCTGAACTGGTAGAAGTAAAGCCGAAGCAGCCATCAGTAACTTCGGGTTCTCATTCCTAAGAGCTCTTGATAGACACTGCAGAAAGGATTTTGCTGTCTTATAATTCTGCACTGAGGAATTTAAAATAGTAGAATTCTAGAAGCTATGTTACTTGGACTCGGGAGAGAGTGTTAGGTATGGTATTTATTTGACATGGGTATGTTTAATTTCTTCTGAGTTTTTCCATGCATTTGGAGGGTCCTTGGAGAGCACCAATGCCTGAATATGTGTTGGACACAGGTATTTCAAGAAAAATGAAGAGTTGGAGCAGTGTAGAAGTATAGTTTCACTTGGTAGCATATTGTGTTCTCAATCAAGTCTACAGATGCAGCATACTAACAATACTTTCATATCCATTTTTATCTTTAACATCGTTAAGAGTCGATAACAATAAATAAATAACTATCGGTTCTTATTTCTGGATCCTGGCTCAACTTGTCTGAGGATTATTCAGGTTCATTGTATTCCCAAAAGTTAATGCATATTGATAATTTTGCCAGAGTCTTAATCCTATAAAGTTGCAAATCAGTTAGAACTTACCACAGTGGCCGTCGCGATCATTGTATAATCGGCCCACCTCAAGTATCTCCTCAGCTTTCCTCTGGAAGAATGATACAAAGTCGAGGCAACTCCTACTCCAATTAGTGAATTAGCATACAACTTAGTGTTCCAATTCTTCCTGCAACCAAGTAAACAAAGTATTAACAAAGATGACTAAATAAGTAAATAGATTCATATATTGTTTATGAAGCAAAGTAAAGAGAATATTTACCTCGGGGCCTGGATCCCGAGAGCAATAAAAGGAAGCGATGTTAACACATTGGCAACTGTCTCTAGAAGAGTCTGGTCCCCTAACAAATGTTTTAAAAGATAAGCATAGGTAAAGAATCTTATATAATACTAACGGAGAGCCAAGCCATACACCCTAAAATCATGTTGCTTTGACTCTTCATGCTTCTTGAAGTAATTGTATCAGACACATTTTCAAAGACGTATAGGAAAATATGACCCTCCAAGGAACTTCCAAATATATAGAAAACTTTAAAATATTGAATATACCCGTGTTAGATACATTACCTGTATCCGACACTCGCACCCAAGTCAAAGTAACATAGCCCTCAAACAGAAAAAGAGAGAGAGAAAGACAGAGCCCACAAGAAAATGAATACCATTAGTACATACCATACCTTGCGTACAACATCGTACAGGCCTTAAACAAGCCGGTCTCTGCTGCCATACTCTGAAAAACATGTGTAATCAGCATATCACAGTGGTCACAGGCAGCAATGGCATGTTCATGAGACTTTCTACAAATAAATTGATGGATAGGATTTATACAGATAGACACTCTAACTATTTTTGAGCACCAATGTTTTAACGAAAAAATTCCAACGAATAAGTTTTCGTTTTAACTTACTGCATCAATAGTGGTTGATTTGCTGTAATAAATGATTTATCATGAGTGGATTGGAAGTCCCCATGCTGGTTAATCTCCTCCACCGCAAACTGTGAATGAGGAACCACTTGCACCCCATGTAAACCCTCTAAGGCTTTACTAGGTCTCGATGCTATAAGGGGACTCATAATCCTTGAAAGAATGTGCGAAAAACGTTTTACCTGCCAGCAAGAACTTGCTGGCAACAATCGGAAGAAGATTGCAAGGAGCGACTTCTATGGTTAAACTGTGCACAAAGAAAAAGCAGAGATGTTAGAATTAAGCAGCAGTATATGTTGAAATCACGTTTAGCAAGTTAAGCATTGGATAAGGCCTATGTTACTCATACTCGGGTGTGAGTGTTAGATATGAGTATGTATTTGACATGGTATGCTCAATTTTTTCCAAGTTGTTCCACGTATATTTAAGATCCTTGGAAGGTCATGTCCCCATAGCCATGTCCAAATATGCGTAATACACAGGTACTCAAAAAAAAATTGAAGAGTTAGAGCAACATAAGGATAGCGCTTCTACCAAACACTATTTTGAAGAATTGACAATGTCCTATGAACAATTGTGAGGTATAGTTTGATAGCTTATAGTTTATTGAACACAAAGGGAAGATCAATTAGAAAAGAATCCTCTAAAACAAATGATAAAGTTATTGTATCCTACCTCCACAACAATAAAAGCACTTACGAAGGGAAAAAAAAAAAAAAAAGGCAGAACCTATTAATTGTATGCCCTTAATTGGGAAATAAAAATCAACAATGCCAATTTAAAAATTCCAACCAAAATTGCAACCTAAACACCAAAGTAACATGACAGATAAAATACTGCTTTTGCATATTTTGTACTGAGATCATGGTTTGAAAAACTACACCTGTAATATATTTCTTTGACCAATTTAAGCATATGCTTTAGCTAGCCTGTGAAAAAGCCATCATGGACCATAAAATTGTAAAGAGCCTTATCGGATTCTGGATGATATCATCAATAGAGATATTTGAATCCAAACCTTGTGGTTTATCTAATTCAAAAGGGAAAATATCTATTAAGAATCCAGCAGCTTTGAAGAAAAGCCATTTGATTTTAGGTTCTCCCAAAAACTAGTTTTAGATAGCTAAGCTAAAACTTTGGCCAATAAATTCAAACATTATAAACTGTCCCATGAAATCAAACCCCAATCTTAAAACCAACATATCATTCAAAGTCTTGTCCGTACCAGGTTTTCCCAGGCATCAAATCCAACAAAAAAGACGCAAACCCAAAAATGGGTTCCAAAAGTAGCAACAAAACATCAACGAAAATGGAAATTAAGAGAGATTAAAACAGTAACTCCAAACACAAATATATACTGTATGTATGTACCTGGAAAGATAAGGAGCAAGCAGTTAAGAGAATTGAAGTGAAGGAAGAACCTGCCGAGCAGTTAAAGTTACGATATTTTACTATTTTTTTTTTTTTAAGACAAAGAAGTGAAAAACAGAGGATCAGGAAGAGGAAGAAGGAGATGCGAATGAGTCACGAATCTTCTCCTATTTGAGTTTCCGGATATTCCCCTTTTGCCTAACCAATATCCGCCACCTATACGTAAATAATTAAAATACAACGCAAACCATAATATGATATAAATAATATTACGGGCATTATAAAAAATAAATAACATGTTAAACATATACAAAATAATTTATTAATATATTAAATTTATATAAATATTATATATAAAAATATATAAATACGATATAAATATATGAATGATGAAATTTATTTCATATACAATTATAAATATACGTAATCCCGTAACTCATATAATTCAACATTTAATAAAACTAATTTTTTTAAAAAAAATTTCTAAGGATTCTATTTATGGAATATTACTAAATATATAAAAATATAATAATTTATTAAAAAAAACTTGGAAATAAAGGAACCTTTTTGAAAAAAAAAATGAAGGACCCTTATTCTTGGTGACTTCACCTTATAAGCGAATATAAATTGAGGAGAAAAACGAAAACAAAAATAAATAAAATTAAAAAGAGCATTCTATTGAATTCATTGGTTTGGTTTTAAAAATTTTAAAATAATTAAAAATTAAATCAATACATACATTATCGATCGAATCAACCAATCTTATATGAAGTATACACCGAAAATAATTGAACTGAGCATCATAGTCGAAAGAAACTTTTTTTTAATTGGAAATCAATCAATTTTTTATAAGAGAATCGGTCTTTATGCATGTTAAGTCATACAAAATTTTCATTTTAAAAAGCCGATAATTGATCCTTTTAAAAGAAATTGATCCGTTTAAATTTGATTTGTTTAATTACAATTAATTTATTCGATCAGTTTGATTATCGAATTTTACGCTTAATAATCAAACAAATTAACTTCATAAACAGAGAAACTAATCAATTAATATCGAAATTATCAATCAATTTCAATTAGTTTAGTTGGTTATAATCCACTAATGCTCACCCCTTAAATATGGTTCAATAAGGTTAGACAGGCTCAAAAATAAATACAAAGGAGAAAAATGTTGCTTTAAAAAAACAATATAATTTTTTGTTTAGAAAAAGGAGAGAAATTATCTTTTATAGGCAAAACAATAATAATCAAATTTTAAATTATAATTTTTTTTAAAAAAAATAAAATCATAACTAAATTTATTAAAAAAATCGAGATGCTCGTTCAATTTGATAAAATTGCTCCGTACTATTAGATTATGTATAAGGATTTTACAAATTGAGTTGACACGGATTATAATTTAATAATAAAAATATTTTTATTTAAATTTAATTATAACAATATATAAATATAAATATAATTTTTAATTTTTTTAAATAATAATATAAATTATCGGATCGATCCAAACCCGTCCGAGAGATTTGAACAAAACACAAATCCGACCTACTAGTCCCAGCCAAGCCCTTTAAAACACTAACATCTAAAGAACCTCGCAAACTCTCAAACGCCTTTCTCACCCTTTCTTCTGACGAAGAAAATTCCTCTCTTTTTAGACGAAATCTGCGATACCCAAACTTATTTTCTGCTTCCTTTTTATTTTTTTTGAATCATAATTTCGATCTTTTAATGTGAATGGTGGAAACAATTCGGAAGAGTAGTAATTTGATGCTCTCCCTTTGCAAATCAAGGGCGAGCGCTCTCCTTCTTGCTTTCTCATTTGGTTCTTGCAAAGAAGGCTGGTATTATCGTTGCCTCGGCCTTGACCCATAAACAAAACCCAGAAATCCATAGCCTCCACCAATAACCCAGATTTTTTTTTCTTTTTCTTTTTTGTTAAAGTCCAAGAAAACAAAAAAAAAAACATTTTTTTTTATCTTGGTTTTTGGTGAAATATTCATTCATTTGTTTCTGTTTTGAAACGATGTTGCTTTACAAGCAAAGGAAGAATCAATGTCCCAAGGGCAAGGCTCCTGATAAGCATCACAGTTTTGGGAAGTGCAGGCCCGATCCGTTTCGTTGTTAATGAGGAAGAACTCGTTGCTGATGTCATTGATACCGCTTTGAAAACCTATGCTCGTGAAGGTCGGCTTCCTGTTCTTGGATCTGATCTTAATGACTCCCTCCTTTATTGCCCAACTGCTGGATCAGATGGTAAGTTTACTCAAAATCCACTTGAATAATTGCCCTCAGTTTTAACTTCAATCTTAAAGAACAAAAATTTTCTGGGATTTGCTTGTTTGGATTTTTGGCATGAATTTTGGTGTTTGGTATTGTTTGTTTGTTGCAGCATTGAGTCAACTGGAGACAATTGGATCACAAGGGGCAAGGAATTTCATGTTGTGCAAGAAGCCAAGGGCTGAGAAAATGGAAGATGATGGAAGTTCAACTGAATCAATTAATAGGAAAGGAAGTGGGAATTGGAAGGCATGGATTAATAAATCCCTCAATCTTAAGATTTCTTCCCATTGATTAAAATTATTCTCAATCCATTTTTTATCTTTATTTCTTGGGTTTTAGCTTTGCTTTTTAATTAAGAACTGAAATTAGGCTATACTGAATGATCGTGGGTGTTATGTTTTTGCCGAATGTTCTCATTCGAGTGAGATAGACCTCAAATTGAAGCTGATATTCATGTTTTTCCCCTTATGCAATAAAAATGAACATTTTGATGTGTTCTTAGTTTCCAATTTTGTCTTTGAAAAGTGCTTTTTTGATTGTTGTATGGTTGTGATGGGTGATTATAGTTATGTCAATAGTGCAGGAATCTTATTGAGAAACGCTATTCGGTTTTGCTTACATCCATTGTTTGGAAAGTTCTTCTGAGTTTGCCCAAAACCGTGTTTGTTGTCATTTGCTTGAACACGTGGTTTGAATTGTCAGTGAACTTGGTGTTGTCATTAACTCGTATGATCGTATCTTGCAAGCTACTTTCAAGGATTTTCATTTGCTAACTGGATATGGTTATTTGGATGGAAATATAGATGTAGAGGATATGAAATCATGTAATGAATCATTCAAATTATGACAATTTAAGAGTTTTGTTTCAGTTCTGTTCGCCGATCAATACCATTACTTAGGAATTGAGTCTAGTTAGGAGATGCTTATGTTTGAACTCTGGCCCAAATCGAACCGATATTGGAATCTTTTGAGTTGAGACTCATGGTCATTGTAGAGATGATTTTTAGGTACCTTTTTGAAGATCTTTTGACAATTAGATGTTTGGTGAACCAAAGGAGGCTGTAGTTTTCTGTTAAACTTTGACCAAAGGAGTAGCTCTTTTCTTGCCCAAATTCTCGTTGGCTATGTTGCTTTGAATCTTTATTCCTTTTTGAATTACCCGTGTTCGATGCATATTTGGACATGGGTATGGGAATATGACCCTCTTAGGACCCTCCAAGTGCATAGAAAAACTTATAAAAAATTGAATATAGGCATGGGGATATCACCTTCCCTATGACCTCTAGGAGGTTGGTGTGCACAACGGGGGTCAAATTCTCATCAACCTTGAAAGAAAAAGTTACCCAGAGCTAGAAATAAGTTGATCGACGGTTTCATTGCTCACCTTCTCTGTTTCATTCATGCTTGATGATCTCATGTCACAAGTACAGAATTCATCCTTGTGATGTGGGATTTAACCTCTATGGTATTTGGGAGACTTTCGCTTGAACATTTTATTTATGAGTTCGCTTACATTTACTTAATCATGGATTAGACCTGCCAATTCATGTATTCGTATCATGTTTGTATATTTTTGTATGTCATAATCATATTTAAAGTATTATATATCTATAAATTTTAATATATTAATAATTTATGTTATATAAATTTTTGACGCAGTTGTGTATTGTATCGTGTTCAGGTTATTTTTTATGTTAGTATTTTAGTTTATCTTTGTCGTGTTGTGTTTGTATCGGAAAATCTTAATGTATCAAAAGTTATCAAGTCTACTTGGGATGGTTGCCCATCATTGGAATGAAAACTACGTTGGTTGCAGGTAGCCACGTTGACCATATTTAGAAATCGGCATGTGGTGTTGTAGAGCTTGAAAAAGATGATCTCTTTTCCCTTTATTTCACCAACATGCTGGCCATGCTTTTTATTTCATTGGTGCAATATTTTTTAGATAAATATGAAAGTAAGTCATGGGATCCCATCATGTCCAAATACCTTTCGATTCTCGGTTCAATCAATTACATCGGCTGATTTTATTTATATAAATATATATATGTAGTTTTTATATTTAAACATCAATTTAACGCAAAATAAAAATATTAAATATAGTTGATAAGTAACAAAACAATGTATTTGATTTAATAGCATGATTTTTAATATAAAACTTAATATGTTTAAAGTTCAAATTTCATTAATTACAAGTAGAATTTTGAAAAGAAAACAAAAACAATTTAAAAATTTTTTTTTAGTTTAATTTTTTTTTTATCGATTGAATCGATTTTTGATTGGATTGATTAGTACCTAATTTAAAAAAATCGTCATATTAAAAATATTTTTGATTGTTAATTCAATTGATCCCTTTAAGCTTAATTCGACCTAACTCGATGATTTGAATTATTATTTAAAAAAAATTTTAAAAAATTATATTAATATTTATATAATTTTATAATTAAAATTAAATAAAAATATTATTTAAATTAATTAAACAATGATTTTATTGAATCAAATTAATCTAAATTATAAAATATCATATTCAAATTTAATTCAAACTAAAATGTTTTTTAAACCTTGAACAGATGTAATTACGTTATCAAGAAGCTATCACACGATGGTAAGAGACAGCTCGGCTGCTATATGGCCCTATATCTGCTTGAAAGCTTGGGCCCTGTAAGTTGCTTTGTGGCAATCTTCTGGTCCCTACTGGACATTGATTGATATCTTTGGTAATGAACTCTACATTAATAGGCGGTTAATAATTGAAATTTTTTTTTTAATTTTCTTTAACTATTAACCAAAACGAATTGCAAAATAATTTCAATTAATTCAGTCAATTTTTTTATTAACTTAGCAAAGTCAACTTTGTTTGAAATTCTCTTCTGTCG
>JAQSVH010000010.1:25252520-25264513 GCA_029448705.1 Adansonia digitata | reverse complement strand
GACTCCAAATAATATGAACAACAATGTACAAAGAGGGCCACGACCGAGGGACCATTGATCACAATACTTTGCATTTGCATGTAATATGTTTCCTCGATTACCTTTTTTTTTTTTTTTAACAAAATTAAGGTCAGGTTTAGGTTGTTTTCATTATTTTCCAGTTCATTACGTTTTAATACATAATTGATTATCATTCGTAGAAATGATTTTTAAAATTAATAAATTTGTTTTATATTAATTTACCATGTAATCCATTAAGATCCAGGTCTCTTATTTTTTAAGAACTTACTCCATTTCCCTCAAATCCCAATATCGATGGCCTTCTTTATACCCCTAACTGCTCTAATCCTTTTTCAAATGGCACATTTCTTGTTTACTTGAATTCAAGAATATTGAATATAATAGTTGATTCCTTTCGGATCGAACTAAATTTTACGATAATCAATTAGCAACCAAATGTGTTGATAACTGCTGGAAATTTTTCAGATTATGTCGAATGACGAGTACAAAAGTGTTGAGCACAGCGTGTTGGCCGATGCTTCCAATGAAGCTCGAGTATCAGTCATTGTTTTCTTCAATGCCAGCGCCAGGGAAGACTTATATGGGCCATTTCCGGAGCTCACTTCGCCGGAAAAATCAGCACTCTACTGGCGATTCACTTACAGTGACTACCTTACAAGGATCTTCTCCAGGGAATTAGATGAAAACTGTGTGAGAAATTACCATTAGCTGTAAGAGGAAACAAAACTTGTGGATCCATCGGGCAATTCATGTATTTTATTATGAAATAATTATATTTAAAGTATTTTATATTTATATAAATTTTGATATTTTAATAATTCATATTATATAGATTTTGAGATATTTGTATAATCGTATTGTATTTTAATTATTTTATTTGTTTCATATTTGTGTAATTGTATCTAATATTGTTAGGTCTACCAACGGAGCTTGTTGCATCACGTCTAACAATTTGTGCATCCATATCACATTTTTATATTTTATCATGTCATAAACGTATTTAAAATATTTTATATTTATTTTGATCATTTAATCATACTCTCTTGAATTCTAAATAAATTAACATGATTATCATACAAGAATATGACACACATACACAAATTATCAGATTTACTAATTTTCACTCAACAATGGATAGGAAAGAATTAAAAAATAATAATATATTCCATTTTTTATAATTCTCAATATTTGTTTTTTCAATTAGGAATTTATGTTATGCTTTTGTTTTTCGATTCTTTTCTTTTGAAGAGACAGGGGAGATATCAATATCATGATATTTATTTACATTTCATAACTTTATAAATATTAATTAGGTTGCTTTGATCTTAACATCTTTATGTTCACAATTTTCATTTTTGGCAATATCACTAAATTTTTAATTGAATTTCTAAACGATTTTTTGCATCATGCAACAATTTCTAACTTCACCATACAAACGAAAGGTCCGATTTATTGTACCAATAAATATGGCTTAAGATTAATTAAAATATATTTTTTAAAAAGTTACATTTAATATGTTATTTACACAAATTGCAATAAAAATAGTATAGTAATTGTAAATTTTTATTTAAATAACAACAACTTAATCAATATTAGATCTCATCAAGGGTCGGACTATCTATTCACTTTGAACGAAGATTTTATGTATTTAGGTTGATCCAATTTTACTTAGATTACTATTAAATAATAAAAATATTTTTATTTAAATTTAATTATAAAAATATACTAATATTAATATTAATATTAATATTAATATTAAAATTGAATCCACGAGCCGGACTTGAATAAGAGGATGAAAAAATCAAACCTTAATTCAATCCAATCCACAAACAAAGTCTAATAAGTAACACTGAAAACTAGTTTAACATTTTTTTTTTTTGAAAAATAAAACTGGTTAACACTTTTAATAATCCAATGAAGGTGTAATTTCGAGAAAAATAGATAGAAGTTCACATTAATTTCATTAAGAAAAAACAAAAGTGAAGATATTTGACACTTAAAAGACATATATATATATATGTATAAAATACCCAAAGATAACATGGCTTGGAATTCCATCATCGCCACTTTGAAATATACAATTTGGCTCAAGATCTCTTCACCTAGTTTTTCTTTTTCTTTTTTTTTTTTTACTTTATGTTATTTAAATTTTTCATTTCTTTTAAAAAATTCGTATCGGATTCTCATTCGAGTATAAATATTAAATCGTATTAAGTAACATAACTTTTGCTTTCCCTATGCTTTTTCAACAAAGATGAAAGCTGAAGAGCCAGGAAATGCCCTATTTACAAACTGTGAATCTACACTACTAAATCAGTGAGCACAAATTGAGATTATTTTGTTCCTTCTGAGAGATGAGTCGTTGGACCGGCATATCTAACTCTTCCTTCATCCACCAATGCTGGCAGACATCCCTGGCTTCTTTCACATTCATCTAAAAAAAACATTTTCTTGACAACTTAATCAATTTAATCTGCTAAAGAAATCATGGATTGGAAGTAATTCAAATGTTACTTCGATTCAAGTATTATTGTCATATATGGGTAGATACGTCCAATTTTTTTTGTGAGGAGATTACAAGAACCTCCAAGTCATTGCTAATGGTTGTTCCTCCACTTTTACATTTGAATCTGTAGCGGAATGCACCTGCAGTTATTAAAATTAAAATTGAAGAAATTAATTGTATTATAAATTTAAATTATTATGAAAATAATAAATATTTATTACGATTAATTATTATGAAAATAATTAATTACAGTAAACCTAAGGAATAAAAAAGAACAGATTTTTCAGACAGATGCAAAATCCAAGAAGATGCCTACTCACCCCACAACTTGGCGGCGGCCGAGGTTGTCGTATCGTTGCAAGTGTCTTCCCGTGCGAGAAACCGAGCAAATCATCTTCAAAGAAATCGAAGTTCGAAAAAGAAAAAAAAACAATACAATCTTCGAGAGCTTTAGTCCCAAAGCGAAATCAAAGAAAGAAGATGAAATGGGCGAGTATCAAGACACAGATTATTTAGCAAAATTTATAGATAAACTCGACGAAAGAGAGGAAAGGGTAAAAAGGGCAAAGGAAGAACATTCCAAAAAACAAAATAATAATGTCTATTGAGAGATGATATTGGAACCCCAAAATGAAATGGCTACTTATAGAGGGAAAAAAAAACAGAGTAATAAACAAATTTTATTAATTAAATAATTATAATGTTAGTGAATAATAATAATAAGACAAATAATCAATTAAATTGACTCGTTGTTCATTAGAATTTTCAAGATGAGTGATACTTGATAGTGAAGTGGAAACAAGAGTGAGTAGGTAAAAGCATGTATGGATAGCAGAAAATCGAGTAACATATATTATCTTATCAGTTTTTCGAGGATTCGGATTTTTGATTTATTATCTGTAATATATTTGAAACATATTTAAATATAAATTTTTTAATATTTATTATTTAAATTTGTTTTAATTTTTGTTCGAATAGTATCGAATTATTGGAATCAATTTTAATTTTACTTTGAATATTATTGGGTATATGAATCCGTTGTCTAAATCTATTTTATTTAAACACATAATAAATTTAGATAATCGAATTTATTTTATTTATGTTGATAACAAATTTAAGTATTTAAATTCGATATCTATTTAAATATTTAATTATTTTTTACTTTTTATTTTTAAAAAATTTAATAAATTTAGATATTACTCTTTCAATTGAATGTAAATTTTAATATTAATATTCTAATAATAAACAGGTGATAAACAAATTTAAATTTTAAATAAATTCAAATTTAAAAAATATTTAAAAAATTAAATATAACTTATTCACAGCCCGTAATTAATTTTCTACATTATTGCGTGTCGATTCATCCAACCATTGGCTGATATCTTTACAAAAAATGAAAAAAAAAAAAACTCCCTTTCAATAACTTCTTTCAAAGGGTAATTATTTTCTCGAAATGTAAATAACAATCGAGCTGGGTTATGATTAAAATTTTTTTGAATTTTTTTTTAAGTTTAGTTAGATTTAATATTTTATTTTATTATTTATAATAATTATTTTTTATATATTAATATTTATATATTTTGAAAAGTAAATTTAATTAGTTTTTAATTATTAATTTAGTCGGCCCAATTTGAATTTGTAAAATCTTGTTAGGTCAGGTGGGTAAACTTGATCTTTAAATAAGTCTAATGTTTGGTAGCATTGTTAAGATCATATTTATAAAAAATATATATAATTAATATATTAAATATAATTTTTTTTAAAATATATAATAATTAAATAATCTTTATTTGGTCTATATGGATATCTATTAAACGAATTTATTCTTTTTTATTACTTAAAAGAACAATATGTCGCCAACAACGAAGACTTCGTAATCCTTTGAGGTTTGAAATGGTCATGTTAAATCTGATTATGAGCTAGACTATTTGTTAGAAGTGGACTTTAAATATTGGTTTTTTTTATTCGCGTCGATTCTAATCAACTCTAGTTAATATTTAATAATAAAAAATATAAATTTAATTATAAAATAAGATAAAGTAATTTTTAATTTATGATTAATTTATCAAAAGTATTCGAACTTTTGAATCTAGACAAGAAGGTAAAAGTCGACTAGTTCTTGTACTATAATGAATAAAATATTTTAGTCTTTGTAATATTAAACTTAGTATTCTAGTCCCTTTACCTTTAAAATTATAGCACATAAAGTAAAATAGTTAACAGTATTAAAAAAATCATTTAAATATCGATTAAATGTTGACGTATTATATGATGTAGAATTTTAAATTTAATATAAAAATAGGTTTGAGTTAATGGTCAGTTTTGGGTCATTTTTTTTATAAAATTTAAAATTTTATATCACATGATATATTAGTATTTTATCGATATTCGAATAATTTTTTTATCATCGTTAATTTTTTTTATTTATTACAATTTTAAAATTATAAAAATTAAAATATTAAATTTAATAATACAAAAACTAAAATACTCTCTTTACTATAATAAAAAAAACTTTTAATAAACTTTTATCTAAAAAAAATACAAAAAAATTCTAGTCAACACTTAGTCCAACCATGAGCTTCTCTAATCGGCGCTCATATGTCGGGGAAGAAACGTGCACGGCGCCCACTTCATGGGAATTTATTACATCTGTCCTTTGTCTTGTTATCTTCATCAAACAAATACAAATTTAGAGAGACTTTAACATTCCCTAATCCAAAAATAAAATAAATTAATAAAAATATGGAGCGATGTGGAAATTCTTAACTTCTGTCTGAAGGCGACATCGTCACCTTCCTTTGTCTCATTCTTGACTTTAAGAGGGTTTTGGCTCATTTTCATGTTTCAAACCAGAGTGATGAAAAGTTCAATTAATGGCTGCTTATAAAGACTATTTATTTATTAATTTAAAAAGAATTGGGTTTATTTAATTGGTGTTTTATTTTTTTTATTTATCATTTTAAAAATATTTTTGGTATTTACAACATTTCTTTTACAAAATTCATGAAAAAATAATATATTAATTACTCCTTTTCTTTTAATACATACAAAGTGCTAACAAGTGCTTAATGGCTTTAGTTAAGGTGGCATATGTAAACAGTAAAGTATAATTAATTTTGTAACTGTAATATATTAAATGTAAAATGCCTTTCTAAAATGGTAAGTAAATAATGTTTAACTAATGTCTACAAGCATTGATAAGGGGACACTTTATACATGTCCTAATTTTTCATTTAATATATTTATATTATTAAATTAAAAAATAATATATTATTTACACTTTTATATATATATATATCATCTTAATCAAAGTCATTAAGCAAATAATACGTGAAAAAAATAATTTATCTTTTTATTAAAGGGGTCAATAATTAGATAAAATTAAGACAGTCGAAAGTTAGAGCGGGCTTGTCAAATTTGAAGGGGTTAAATATCCAAAGAACTAAGATGCATTTGAAAGCATCAGAGTCTTTTTTATTACATCACAGTTATTGTTTTGCCACTAAATCTTTAAGGTTTCAACACCAAAACAACTCGATAATACCATGAAAAAAAACTCTCACCGACCATCTAAATGAATCGATAATCTTAATAGATGTAGGTACAAGGGCATCCAATAACTTATGAGCTAATTTGGACTTGCCCAATCTCTCTCTCTCTAATTATATGGATTGATTGATTAATTAAAAAAATGGAACATTTTCAATTTTGAATAGTTCTTTTTCTTGAGTCATAAATCAAGTTATTAATAGACTGATTCAAGAAATATATAATGATTTTAATTATAAAAATTAGTTTTTTTCTTCTCCTTTATAAAGGAGATCATAGCTTGAAGGTAAGGAAGGCTTGGCCAATGTTAAAATTTTAATTTCAGATTTATTGGATACTACGTCTTAAAGATAACTGTATGAACTAACTGAATTAATTTATGAATAATAATTCGTACTTTGAGATTGAGTAAGAAATATTAAAAAAAATTAGAAATCGTAGCCCAACCCCTTAACCCTTGAGTCGGGGGGCTCACATGGAGTGGAAGAAATGTGCACTACAACATATAGCAAAATCGAAGACAATTAATAATTATCTTCAAACAATGAAATTCATTTCTAAAAGTTTTAAAAAGAAAAATTATTCCTAATAGTTATGCTCGAATACGATTTTCCTAAAAAGATTTATGGATAACATCTGTCTTCAATACTGTTAATTAGGACAATATTCGTTATGAATACTACTAAATTCAAGATAAATTTTTTTTTTCTTTATCATCATTTTATCTTATTCCTAAAAATCTTTCATTTTATAGTGATGCATAGTGCCCACTTCATGGAACATTATTCCCTCTCCTTTTTTTGTCTTCTTTGCTCTTTTTTCCATCAAACATGTGCAACTTTGGAAAGACTTCCGAGTTCCCTAATCCACAAGGAATTAATTAATAACAACATGGACCAATAAGAGTTTCTTAGCTTTTCTTTGATAAAGACATTGTCACCTTCCTTTTGTCTCATTCCTGATTTTGAGGGGTTTTTGCCTTAATTTCATATTTCAAATCAACAATATGAAAAGTCTCATTTATAGGTGCTTACAAAAATTATTTGTTCAATGATTTGAAAAAGTTTTTGAATTCATTTATGTCTATTTTTTATTTATCATTTCAAAAATAATTTTTTACATTTTAATGTATTTTTTTACAAAATTCATGAAAAAGAGCAATATATTGATTACATTTTTCCATTTATATATATGAAATTTCAACTGATGTCTAATGGCTTCAGTTAAAGTGGCATATACAGGCAGTATAATTAATTCTGTAAAAGTAATTTACTAAATGTACAAAGCTTTCTCTGAGATGATAAATTATCCCTGTGAGTTTTTTATTTAATACATTAGTTTTATTAAATTAAAAAAATTAACATTAATTACACTCTTTACGATGACTTATTATGGATTGGGTCAAACCGTAATGCAAAACTTTCAAAACAATTTTCCCAAAACCAGGTCGAGCTTAAAAACTTGTCCTAATCCTAACCCGCACAGACCGAATCTGTGAATCTGTCTAGCCAAACAGGTAGCTTGACCGACCCATGGAGAAGTCTACTCAAAATAACCCGTTTGCAGATGCGATTTCCCTGTATAACTTTCAAGAAAAGTACACATTGAGAAGCTTCGACAAATAACAGACATGAAATAAGATCAGCAATGTGAAGAACATCATTTTTTTTAATAGTTGCATATATCCAAAATAGTCTATTTAAACCCAGCAAAATGCAACAATTGAGGAAGTACACAACATTACCTCCCTATAGAATCAAATTATGTATTGAATAATCGGGATCGATAAAGAGTACATGCATAGTTTCATCGAAGATCAATTTGTACATGAATTACCGATTCCCTTATTTTATATAAGATCGATACAAGGACACGAACGGATTCTTAAAAAAAAAAAAACCTGCATTTAGTAACCATTCATTATCTACCTCTAATCCATGTGGTTTTTCAATAAAAAATGACACAACCACATGGGGGGTATCATGTTCATAAAGGAAAAATGAATACTTGGAAAGCCCCCAAGCTATTTATATTCAAAACCCAATTTTCACCATCCCAACCTCCATGAGTTTAATATAGAAACAAACTACACTGATATACAATTTTACAAACTAGACCAGATCTCACCTACGGCTCAAGCATCACGAGATCGTAGCACAATTGACCTTAAACTATTGGGAGGCAGCAATGGAAAAAAATTATATCTGCAACTGCCCAGGGCCTCTCCTGGATGATCTTGAAGGAGGCCTGTTTGTGTCTGATGCTGGAGGTTGGCGAGGTTCTGCTTGTGGGTCCTCCTGCACATAGAAGGGAGCGGTGACAAGTTGATAAGCATTTAGGGGAAAACCATAAAATAGGCCGGATAGTTTATATATTTTCTCATGTCATAATCATATTTAAGGCATTTTCTGCTTATATTAATTTTGATACGTTAATAATTCATAATACATAGATTTTCAGACATTCATGTAGTGCTTGTCATTTTTTCCATGTCATGTCTACTATTGCTGGATCTAGCATAAAAGACTATTGTCAGACAGGAAAGATGTACAAAGTTGGCCCTTTCTTTGTCTGCCAATAGCCAATAATTAGAGAGTTTGAAGCCAGCTCTTCTTACGGGACAGGTATTGTTTTCAACTTCTCCCTGTCATGCGATCAAATGTACAAGTTTGCAGTTATACCACTCTTTTATACCTAATTGACAATATATGGCCATATGTCTAACACAAAAATTACAATAATGATGCAAGACAATAAAAAAAAAGTCTCTGAACAAGCAGCTCAGATACCTTCGATGATGAAGTGGAACTGTTTCGTGATTGTGCTTGTGATTTTGCAAGCATACGGTGTTGTTGCTGCATTTGCTCAAATTGTTGCAGCATTGAAGCAAAGTTAATTTCATTCAGTAAATTCCCATTATCTTGGTTTATGTCACCATCCTCGATAATTTGTGATCCACTTTGATGTAAAACTTGGGCGTAAGGGTTGCCTGATGATGCTCGTTTTAATTGATCACCATTGAAGGAGTATGATGGCACGGTTTTTAAACGTGTTCGCAATATCTTGAATGCAGCACTTTGCTGCAGTTAAATCAAAAGGTCAGTATAATTTAACAATGAAAAATCAATGCACAAAGTATGTGCACGTCAGTTCGTGACAGGTGCGAACCACATAAGAGATGTCCCCTTAAAACCAATAAACTATCCCACACCTGACATCGTAGTAAAAGAAACAGTTGAGTCATTTTGATGACATCAAATTTCCACCTATGTTGCTCCAACTCTTCATTATCTTAAAGTACCTGTCTTCAACATCCCTATCCGACACATATCCGGACATAGGTATGGGGATATGACCCTCCAAGGATTCTCCAAATGCATGGAAAAACTTTAAAAAAGAAAAAATTAAACATACCCGTGTCAAACACAGCCAACACTCACACCCGAGGTTGAGTAACAAACGTTTCTCCTATGTATTTTTTGGGTAGGTTTGGAGGATGAGTGCCTAGAAAAGAAAGTGGCACGGACGTACCTGTGGAAGTAGCATTAAAAGACCATATAACGCTTTCAGCAACCATATGTATCTTCGGGGTTCAAGAAGCTGGAAATTAGAAAAAGATCAGCTACATAACAGATTTTCTAAATTCAGAAGACAAACATGGAAAATGGTAATCTAAACCAATTACTTATAGGAAAAATGCAACTCCAATGACAACTAATGAATTCACTAAGCTAATATATTTTCGCACAGTAAAATGATCAGCAAGCTGCAAAATTATCTTTCAGTCCACGAAGATATGCAACTATCTGATTCGGACAATTGCTCATATAAAAGTTTGATGACCTGTCACTGAAATGCTGTATGCATAAGATTTTCAATAAGGAAGGCTAATGCCCGTCGTTGGCAAAACATCATCATAAACTTGTTGAACTCAGGCAAAATTTAGACATTACCATGTGAGTAGGCATCTATGTAATGGCAAAAAACATAAAATAGCATAATATATCATGGTTTAGCTCATTAAAGTGGAATATGAAAGTGCATGCCATTAGGGGGGAGGATGGCGGGGCAGAGAAAGAGAGATTATATGACAAATAATCATGAATCAAAAATACTGCCTTAGACTGGCAGAAATATAAGTGAATATCAGAAGTGAACCAAAAACTAAATAAAGAGAACTTACGTGATGCTACAGTTCCTAACAAAGCAAGCATATAAAGCTATTGACATGATGGTAAGGAAAGTAACTAGTATATATTTAAGCACCTGCAATCTGAGATAAGTGAAGATTGGAGTTTCGAGCAAGCGAATCAATTTATCAAGCTGAACCAAGAATTTGGCATTGATATCTTCCTCTTTCAGGGACTGAATTACAGCACTTGCATGCTGGTATGTCTGTCATGCACATAAATACTAGATTAACAACCAGGAAAATAGGTGGAAAGCCCCCGCACCTCTTCCCTCAGCCCACCACACACCTAGCCATTTAAAGGAGTTATGGATTCTTACCTGAGCTAATAAACAAAGACTAATGATTGCCATGGGAGAATGGCACCATGAAGCATACAAAGAAACAAATAAATTTCTTCCAGCAGCATCAACCAGCGACTGTTTCAAATGTTCCCGGAGCCCAGATAGCTCAGGAGAAGTGAGGAGAATTAAATTCAAAGCCTAAAACACAAGAGGAGAAAATTTAAGATCGGGTTCTACTAAAAGAAAAAGGATTTAAAAAGATGTTTCAACTTTAATAACAATGTCAAGGTTATCAAACATTTAAAGTTATGGAGTTGCTTCATGTTATTACTTATAAACAAAGAGCATTATTGCAGTGGTTGAATTTTTAAAAACATAAAACCTGAACCATAATGCAAGCAAAATCAAGGTCTGCTTCTCCCTCTAGTATGGTAGATAGCTCACGATAGACCCTTTCGGCATCCAAGAGAACACAAAGTCTACGGATTATCAAAGCACCGCGCCTAAGAAAGCAGGAGGATGATTTCCAAAAGAAAAAGATGAGACGATTGTACATAATTACAACATGCACAGCAAGTTGGCCATGCAGTCTACAAAAGTTCTCAACTCAATAAAACAATTCAGATCAATAATAATTTTCAAATTAAAAAAAAAAATGGGGCTTGAGGGTCCTAGAATCACCTCTCCAGAAGAGAATGATCAACCCGGAAATTATGCATCAAAAAAACAAGAAGCTGGCGAAAGTGCGGGGGATCTTGTGCTATGCAAGCATGAATATCAAGAACCCAGAGCACTACCTGGTGCAATCCAATTGCGAGATAAAATTAGTATATACAAACAAGTCCACATTTAGGTTAAAACCACATAGACATATTTTAATAAAGAGACAAATGTATGTAGTTGGAATCAAAGATCATAAAATAAAAAATGCAACAGTTTTTAATTTAATTTTATGACAAATAACAGGTATTTGAGAGGAATAGCAGAGGTTAGATTGGACATATTCCAAAATGATAACATATATTGTGCATCTAATAAATGGCAAAAGAAGGGCTACTATTGACTAAGGTGCTCCAAATACATTCCAAGGGAAAAAAATTCCTAAGCATTGTTTAATTATCATCCATAAAGCCTAATAAAAGGACAAAAGAACTGGTAACAAACTTCAAGATAAAGAGAATGTAACAAAGACCAATTCTGGGAATAAAAGCATAGCTATAAATGATGGAAAATTATAGAAAATGAAACAAAAGAAACTCAATAACGAATGTTACATGGGCTGACAATTACTAACTTGTACCGAATTCAGAAGATATAAGTTTTTCCAACAAAATTTAGGAAACAACCAAAGGAGGCCAACAAAAGCAACTGATTAAGTCCAAAGCTAGAGACAGCACACTCTGACAATGAAATATAGGAATTTTAGCCTTATTTATAAATACTA
>JAQSVH010000010.1:25213048-25229246 GCA_029448705.1 Adansonia digitata | reverse complement strand
AATTAAATTTTTTTATTCTTACTATATAATATATATTTTTTTATAATTAATATTAAAAATTTTTAATTTGAGAATTAGGATTTGAATACAAAAAATAGTAAGGATAAGCATTAATTAGTTTGAATCGATTTGATTGATTGAACCAATCAATTTTGATTAATTTAATTTGATTTATTCGGTTTTTAAATTAATCGGTTTGTTTAGCTAGTTTTATCTATTATCATTTTTACAATTGATAAATGAAAAGTTAGAATAAACCAACCCTTTGATTTTAAATAAAATTATATTTATATAATAATTTTAAAAAATATAATATAATATATCACTTATATTGTATGTTATATAATATATAATTATTCTTATATAATAATATAAATAATTTATGCTTTAAAATTTTAAAATCGATTAAATAGACTGAACTGATCAACTTAAGTTCGAGTTATTCATTTTCATTTTGATATTTTTTACGTTCATTTGGTTTAAGAGTTTATTCGATTTAATAAATTTTAAAATATTTGAAATCAAATTTATCGAAATAGATTAAATGCTTACCCTATTAATTGAGTTTTAAATTCTGAATATAAGAAACAAACTTAATTCTTACTGTTAAAACAACCTAATCACACAGATTAAGTTAATTATATTTTATCTCTAATTGAATAAAATTTAATTAAATCTCAAATTTCCATTTCTAATTCAAGCCTAAACTTTTTAAAAAATGAAACTTAACCCGGTTCGATTCGATTGCACCCTTTCTCAGCCCATCAAAGTGTATAAACTTAAAAGGAAAGCAAAAACCCTTTACCATCTTCAGCAGCAGCCAGCGCAGTAGGGTTTTGTCACTTCTCTCTACCATTTTCCAGTATCTCCTGCTCAAACTCAAGCGAGACCCTTTGGAAAACAATGGCACAATCCCTAGAATTATTGTTGATCCAATTCTTAATGCCAGATAACGATGCAAGGAGGCAAGCAGAGGAGCAAATCAAGAGGCTGGCAAAGGATCCGCAAGTCGTCCCGGCTCTCGTTCAGCACCTCCGCACCGCCAAGACTCCCAACGTCCGCCAGCTCGCCGCAGTCCTCCTCCGGAAGAAGATCACTGGTCACTGGGCTAAGCTTCCTCCTCAGGTTAAGCAACTTGTCAAGCAGTCCCTCATTGAAAGCATCACAATGGAACACAGGTTTATTATTGAATTTCCGTTCTTTCTTCTTTCTTGCTTTTTTGATTTCAATGTGGAATTGAATTTGGTTCAATTTTGGGTGGTTTGATTTTTGGCAGTCCACCGGTGAGGCGAGCCAGCGCGAATGTAGTGAGTATAGTTGCGAAATATGCGGTTCCAGCTGGAGAATGGCCTGATCTGCTACCATTTCTGTTTCAATGTAGTCAGAGTCCGCAGGAGGATCATAGAGAAGTAAGTTTTTGAGTTATACTTTTGGGAAAATTGATTCTGTTACATTGCTAGAAACTTCTGCTAAATGGTAATTCTCTTATGCTTTGTTTCAAAAGATTAATTTGAGAGAGTGATTTGATTTGCTATGTAAATGCATAATTGAGTTAATATTCAATATTTCTATATATTTTAAAGGCTTTAAAATGGTGAATTTAAATTCTAAATACCTAAAGGTATTTCAAATTCACCATTTAAATAGGATTAACAAATCCATGAATTTGAAAGTAATAGTGAAATTATCATATAGACGTGTTCTATTTTACAATCTATGCCAAATTTGAAATCCAAATGAAATTCACCGTTTGTGCTTGATGGTGGACATCACATAGTAATTTTCTTTTCTAGAGCTAGCAGCTTACATTTCCTCTTGTGCCCTCCAGTTCATGCCATTTCTGTTTTATGGACTAATAAATGCATCTGTCTGCTTCTGGTGATATAAGGTGGCATTGATCCTTTTCAGCTCTTTGACTGAAACAATTGGGAGCACTTTTAGACCTCATTTTGCAGAGTTGCAAGCACTTTTGCTCAAGTGCCTGCAGGATGAGACAAGCAATCGTGTCAGAGTTGCTGCTCTTAAGTAATAATTTAGTCCTCTTTTTGCCTCTTGATAATTTTTTTTGTGATCTTGTTGGTTGTTAGGAAATAATCTTTTAGGATTTGTTTACAAGATTTATGCTTTTTTTTTTTTTTTGGGGGCCAGGGCAGTGGGGTCATTTCTTGAATTCACAAATGACGGGGCTGAAGTGGTGAGTTTTTATGCTTGTTGCACAACTATAATTTCTTCCTGTTTTGAATAATGACATCATATCTTTCCATCTTCCAAGTAATTTGTCCATTGCATACTATTTTGCAGCTAAACACATGCTTATCTGTTGATTTTGCAGTCTGTTTTAAGCGAGTGTTGTAATGATGTTTGTTTTCAGTGCTAGTTGAAGTTTTTGAGCATGTGTTACTTTGCTTTTCCAAGATAGAATAAGGGTTACAGAAGGAGTTGTCGGGTTTATATAGGAATTAAGTTTCCAAATGGCGTTGTATGAACTTGACTTATATATTTCAGACAAGAGATTTAATTAATGAGCTCAAGTTTCATTTTATTCCCTTTACACAAATATTTGATGAAGTGTTACAATTCTTGAAAAGATTATAAAGCACCAGATTTGATAAAAGTCACCAGTGAGGTGAAAGCAAAAGATAACGGAGTATGGTGATATCTTGTACTTTGTTTGGAATACTTTGTAATACAGACGAGGGAATCATGAAAGTGAACTTTCTTGGGATTGGGGGAATCTGAAAATATGAAATTCCGAAATTATGAATTTGTGCATGGACCTCTAACCTTATGTTAGAAAATCAAAACCGAAGCCAACTGGTTTGTTTAAATGTTTTTGATGAAAATTTAAGTAAAATATTTGTGGTCATATAGGCCTGTAACGTAGCTCAACTGATTTCTGATTAAAGCTTAGTTGGATGGAGTTGAGTGCTATTCCCCCCTTGCTGGTCCTCGTTTAGTATCCCTGTAGCAGCCAATTATCCTTTTCATATAGACTTTTTCAGTGTGTATCTGGCTGGCCATGCGAGGTCTGCTTGATGGTTGGTTTTGTTTAACTAGTTATCTTTTCTACACTGGTCTTTCAGTGATCTGATTCTAAGGCACATATTTTTCCTTAGCAATTGGTTATTCGAGCTTTAACAATTTTTATACATGTTTCAATAAAAAACAAACAAGGTCAAGCTATTTGCTGTGCTAATTATCATACCATGCAGGTTAAGTTTCGGGAATTCATTCCTAGCATTTTAAATGTATCAAGACAATGCCTTGCTGCTGGTGAGGAGGACGTTGCAATCATTGCTTTTGAAATTTTTGATGAGCTTATAGAGTCTCCTGCTCCTCTTCTTGGGGATTCTGTTAAATCCATTGTCCAGTTCTCTCTCGAAGTTAGCTCGAGTCAGAATTTGGAATCAAACACTCGCCACCAGGTGTGAAAAGATGGTTCCTTTCCTAATTATTTTTGGCTTTTTATGATACAAGTACTAGCTATAGTCAATTAGTCAGTATGGGTAATTCTTTCACAGGCTATGGCTTTGTTTCATTATTCTGATGCCTCTGTTTTTGGGTTCATATTCTGCATCTTTGCTTTTCTTTTCTTCAATTTGTCAGGCTATTCAAATAATCTCGTGGCTGGCTAAGTACAAAGCCAATTCCCTAAAAAAGCAGAAGCTGGTCACATCGATTCTGCAAGTAATGTGCCCTTTGCTAGCAGAATCATCCAATGAGGATGAAGATGATGATCTTGCTCCTGATCGTGCTGCTGCAGAAGTTATTGACACAATGGCCGTGAATCTCTCAAAACATGTCTTTCCTCTTGTGTTTGAGTTTGCTTCTGTAAGTAGTCGGAATGCGAATCTGAAGTTTAGGGAGGCTTCTGTCACAGCTTTAGGTGTTGTTTCAGAGGGTTGTGCAGAGCTGATGAAGGATAAGTTGGAGCCCGTTCTTCAGATTGTTTTAGGAGCATTGAGTGACCCAGAGCAGATGGTTAGAGGGGCTGCCTCTTTTGCATTGGGCCAATTTGCAGAACATTTGCAGCCTGAAATTATATCTCATTATGCAAGTGTTCTTCCCTGCATTCTCAATGCTCTGGAGGATGTCTCTGATGAAGTGAAGGTACATAAAGGAAAAGGTCTAAGTTTTGGTATAAATCACTTTTTAGTTGATTATATGTACATGAATGCTTGCATGTTGATGTTTGTATTTACAATTTCCTGTAATATTTATGAGCATTGCATATTCTTTTTACAGGAAAAGTCATATTATGCTTTGGCAGCATTTTGTGAAGATATGGGCATGGAAATCCTTCCTTTTCTTGATCCTTTAATGGGAAAGCTAATGGCTGCCCTCCAAAATAGTTCCCGTAATTTGCAAGAAACATGCATGGTAAGCAAATAAACTCTATATTCTTTCCTTTGAACTGAAGAGGAAAGAAAACTTGCACGCACAAATGCAAGACACCTTGGATGATATTCACAGGTCAAATGGAGAGTTAACGATAACGTTACATATGTAATTGAACCCTGCAAACAACATTATTTATTTAATTGCAGAATTTAATCTTGTAATATATTTATTTGTTAATATTTGGTGCAGTCTGCAATTGGTTCAGTTGCCGCTGCTGCAGAGCAAGCTTTCATTCCCTATGCTGAGAGGGTTCTGGAGTTGATGAAAGTATTCATGGTTCTTACTAATGATGAGGATTTGCGTGCCCGGGCTAGAGCAACAGAGCTTGTTGGAATTGTTGCAATGTCTGTTGGAAGAACAAGGATAGAGCCAATTTTACCTGCTTTTGTAGAAGCTGCAATTTCTGTAATGACACAGCCATTTTCTTCTAAGCATATTAAAATGAATATGATCTCCTACTTGTGTTGAATTATGCTTGCTATCACCTCAGGGTTTTGGGTTAGAATTCAGTGAGCTTCGGGAGTACACTCATGGCTTCTTCAGCAATGTTGCAGAAATTATGGATGATGGCTTTGTGAAGGTATGCATGGATTTCAATTAAACTTCTGTTGTCCTTTTGCTTGGTGGCTGTATTCATGTTAGTTTTGTTTGTGAGCAGTACCTTCCTCACGTTGTGCCCCTGGTATTTTCATCTTGCAACCTTGATGATGGGTCTGCCGTAGACATTGATGAATCTGATGATGACAATATTAATGGTTTTGGTGAAGTCTCTTCGGATGATGAAGCTCATGATGAACCAAGGGTTCGAAATATCAGTATAAGAACAGGGGTATTGGATGAAAAGGCAGCTGCGACACAGGCTCTTGGTTTATTTGCCCAGCATACAAAAAGCTCTTTTGCCCCGTATCCTCGTATCGTTTATTTATTTATTTTTATCAACTGCAACATTTTATTTCTAATATTTTAGGGTTTTTTTTTTCTAATGCAAAGCCCAGCTAGTTTTAGTCTTTTACGATTTGATGATTTACTTTCAGAAAAGGGTCAGTTATGACTTTAAAAGTTCAGCTTTCAAAATTTGGAACATAAAACATTTTAAGAATGGTTTAGAACTGACATATCTTTTAGATTCTTTAGTGGCTACTAAGTGCAACTGTAAGTGGCAATAAAAATGGTAGGTTATCCTTTACTCTGAGTTCTTTAATTGTTCTAAGCTATTTGGAGGAATCACTGAAGATTTTGTTGAGACATTCTGGGTATTTTCATGAAGATGTTCGGCTTCAGGCAATCATTTCTTTGAAACGTGAGTGCAAATGCTTGTGACAGGATTATGTATACATTATCAACATTTTTTGTTATCATAGATGGGAAAATTTGAGTATTGTGATTCTTGATAAAGGCTCTTTTACCTAAAAAAAGGGTATTTCTAAGCAAGTAATTTGTCTTCTGTTTTGTTGAGTAATCTTTTTAGTCACTGTTAATTTTTATTCACAAGTGAGATTGAATCTTGCTGCATTTGAATCTGGTACAGGTTGACTAGCTTCATGAGTTGAATAATAATCATCTCTTACATTTGTATATTCATCTTATGCAAATCTAACTGTTAACATTTTGTCATTGATTGAAATTGCAGATATTTTGACAGCAGCACATGCAATCTTTCAGAGCCAGAATGTGAGTTATGTTGGCCCATTTTGTTTTCCTTCCCTTCTCCGCATCTTTTTTTTTTTTTGTCCTTTTGTTTCATTGACATCTATGGTGGACTTTTCTCCTGGTTCTTACCCTTTAGAATGATGGGAAAAAAAAAGGGTTAGAGGAGAGGGGTGGGTAGATGTTCTGGTTGTCAAGTTTTCCTCAGAATGAATAATGTTCGTGAATACGAAGGAATAATTCTTTTAACATATAGTTTAAAATTTTATATGGTACACTCGGCTGCCTTTGAATACAATATTTATTTGCTGAATTCAGCCAATGGTCCTTCACTAATGCTTGTAGTAGTTGAAGCTCCTCTTTTGAATTGGTAAATTTATTTTGCAAGCTAATTGGTTGAGCAACATGCCCATGCACATGCAAATGTAGACACGTGAATGTTTATGGAAGAGTGTGTACCTAAACTGACAGACTACAGTCAGATAGTTTCCCGTGCATGCAGATATGTACATATGCATGTATTGTGCATGGACACACACACAGAGTAGATGATCTCATACACTGTTGATATGAGTTTAATGTTTTTTCTGTGCAGGATGGGTCAACGAAGGCAAAAGAAGTTCTTGGTATTAACGTAAAACTTTTTACATCTATGCTTCTCCTGGTTTGCATTGGTAATAGAGTTCTGATTAAGCTCATTGATTTTGTAGATATGGTGATGAATATCTATATCAAGACTATGACTGAAGATGATGACAAGGAAGTTGTTGCTAATGCTTGCATGAGCATAGCTGATATTATCAAGGATTATGGTTATATGGCTTTAGAGCCTTGTAAGTAGTTACTGCTTCCTTCTAAGAATCCTTGGTGCAAAAATCTTGCAGATGTAGATGAAATATTTATTGTTGATTTATTCTCATTTTATCTGGTTTTTCAGATATGTCTCAGCTTGTGGATTCAACTTTGACATTGCTTCGAGAAGAATCAGCTTGTCAGCAATTAGAGAATGAGAGTGATATTGATGATGACAATGATACCGAACATGATGAAATTCTTATGGATGCAGTTTCCGACCTTTTACCTGCATTTGCTAAGTCAATGGGTTATCACTTTGCTCCTATATTTGCGAAACTATTTGAACCTCTGATGAAATTTGCGGTGAGTTGTAATAATTGAGTATGGAGTTATAATATATATAATTAGCATCTTATTATTTGTTCGTTGACAAGTGCAGAAAGCTTCACGCCCTCCACAAGATCGAACTATGGTGGTTGCATGTCTTGCTGAGGTTGCACAGGACATGGGCGCGCCAATCGCAGGCTATATTGATGTAATTTAATCAGAATGTTAATTGTCTTGGCTTTATTTGGTTCTTGCTTTTGTTATGTGCTTTTTGTTGACTAAAAGGCTTCCATAGAGCAAACGTTGATGTATAGCAAGCAAAACGTTGACTAAAATTTTAAAAAACACATAAAATGCAATATCAATTTTACGATAATCATGTATAAAAAACATGCATTTTAATATAAAATTTACTCTTAAATTTTAATTCCTCAAAAGTATTGTTTAGTTATTTACATCAAAAGTTATTTTTTAATTCTGTATCCGAACAGACAGTTGGGTATCTTTGTTGGTTTTCAAACATATGCTGCAGTCTACTGAAACTTTTTTTTTTTTTTTCCATGTTTCAGAGATTGATGCCTTTGGTGCTTAAAGAGTTGGCATCATCATCGGCAACAAATAGAAGGAATGCTGCATTTTGTGCTGGAGAGCTGGCTAAAAATGGGGGAGAGTCGACTTTGAAGTATCCTTTTCCAGCACATGCCCATATTCACACTCTTCTTTTCCATTATCTCCATGTTTTGAAGTGTTGTCTTCAAACTGATTACCAGTTATGTCATTATTTTACATATTCTCGCCAATTTTCATACCCCGTCCTAGGTTTTTCCACTCATCAATAATAGATATTACAATGATATATTGCGTGGACTTTACCCGTTATTTGGGGAATCCGAGCCAGATGATGCTGTCAGGGATAATGCAGCCGGTGCTGTTGCAAGGATGATAATGGTTCATCCACAATCCATCCCATTGAACCAGGTTAATCTCATCCATTTCCAACTTTCTCGTTATACAACATCACCCTGGTCCCTCCGTTATCTAATGTGCTGTTTTCATCTGTTTATAACTTGGTTATGTTTTGCAGGTTCTTCCTGTTTTTTTGAGAGTTCTTCCATTAAAAGAAGATCACGAGGAGTCCATGGCTGTTTATAATTGTGTCTCTATGCTTGTTTTGTCATCTAATCCCCAGGTAATTTGTCTTAGTCCTTGCCGGGATGGCAAACTAGCTAAATTAATAATTATGTCAACGGGGCTATGTTTCTCTGACTCATCATTTTGCTTCAAGTACCGTGTGCAACACTCATGTCCAGCTCATGTCTAGACATGGGTATGGGAATGTGATTCTCCAAAGACCCTCCAAATGCATGGAAATCTTGAAAAAAAAAATTGAATATTCCTGTGTCAGACACATAAGTCTGAGTAACATAGCAATTAGGAGTTTGTTAAACATCTATGTTTAATTATCCAAAAAGAAAACATCTATGGTTCTTGACTTTAATTTCTTAAGTGATTGTCTTTTGTTGATTTTGATTTCCCCCCTCGTATACGTGAAGCAGACACTCTCCCATGTACCTGAGTTGGTGAATATTTTTGCTCAAGTTTTGGTCTCTCCAGTCGAAACTTTGGAAGTTAAAGGTCAAGTAGGAAGGGCATTTTCTCACCTAATCTCGCTTTATGGACAAGAGATGCAACCCTTACTAAGCAACCTTCCACCTGGACACGCTAATGCCCTTGCTGCATTCGTCCCGAACAGCTGATATCCGATCACTCGAGGTCTAAATGTTTTCTTTGACAAAGAAAATGGTCTTATCCTTTTTTTTTTTTTTGCTGGGAGAGGTGAGATCCGAATTCCTGGGATATATTATTTTTTCAAGTAATGTTTGACATGCAGGGAAAAAATTTACCATCCATGGAGCTGCATATAAATATACATATGTATTTATCTATACATACATCTAATTGCAGGTACTTCGTTCCTACTCCTTCCGCTTCCATATGCCGATTTTCCGGTTTGAATCTTCTGCTTGTCCTTTTTTCTTTTGATGAACATAAATGTGTGCATCTGCATCTACATCTGCCATGGCATGAATGTGATGTATAATTTTTTTTCGTTGAACCATTTTTTTTTTCATAATATTGATTCTTTTTTGATTAGTTCTTGAGGTTTGAGTAATCACAGTTACAAACGGTGTTGTTGTTCACAAAGTTTGTGCCTATATTGTATAGGAAGAATGGAGCTTTTCACCACATTATCATGTATAAAATATACAACACTCTGTTTTTGGAAGTAGTTTAAATGAGTTGGGTGGTTGAATCAATATTTTTTTAGCTGATAAAATTAATATTACTCGGATTCGGGTGCAAATGTTAGATATAAGTGTTCGAGACAGTCATGTTCAATTTTTGAATTGCATAATATATTTATTTATTTGTATAAGATATGTAATTTATATCATATAAAAGATTAAATATATATTATATTATAATGTAATATTGAAAAGAATATGTTCAGCGGTCTGTGTTTAAGAATCTAATAAAATATATATTTACTAAAAATTTAATAAAAATTATATATTTTTTAAAAAAAATTAAAAAAATATAAATGGACGTAAATGAGGGTATAATAGTCAAATTTGAATAAGCATAAATAATCTAAATTTGTGTATTATTCATATTAAATCTGTAATTACTATTTGAATTCGAATTAAATAATATTATCTGTCAGATATCTGAATTCGTTAAAAATTTGAATTCAATAAATAACTAATCTTGAAAAATCAAGGTCCAATTATTTCTATATACATATTTTGCCTTTTACAAGTAGATAGATAATTTGAAATGGATATCCGAAATTCATTGAAAATTTGAATTCAATAAGTTGTTAACCTCGAAACAAAGTTTGTTTATTTATATAAGTATAAATTTATGCATTTTTCAATAAACAGATAATTTGAATTTATTATTTGCATAAATAATGTGAATTTAGATTAGATATTCGAATATTCAAACTTATTTTCGTGAAAGTAATGAAATTTGAATAATGTATATGTAAGTGTTAACATTCGCATCCATTACATATAGTAGTTATAATATTTCAATTCACTTCTGCTTCAAATCCGCGATGTTCAAATCTACAAAAACCATATTGGAGAATTGGCAACATACAAATCTTTGCAATTCATTATTATCCCTAATTTAAATTATTTATTTATAAATATATATAATTTTTGATAAAATTAAAATTTATATTTAAATTAAATTTTAAATTTTAAAAAAATATATATAATATTAAAATTATATATAGGTCAAACGTAAATTCAAACTGGACTTGCTCATCAGCGCTTCTATTTATAAGCATGGATTAATCACACCCTATGTAACGTAATAATATATTATGGTAAATAGCAACATAAAATTAATCTTAAAGAAATGATAATCATTTGCAAAACCCTATATATAATCACTATTTTACAACGTAAACAACATCACCACTCATCTGTGCAGCTTCTATCTCTTCCGCTTCCCTTTGCTTTTGCATCTCCAACTTATTTTATTTTCTCTTTCACATAATCTGAAATCGCTAAAAGTTTCGATCTAACAAAGGAAGGATCTTTTCTTTCTCTTTTTGTTTTTTGATATATTATTAAAGAACTCGCCATGGTAGCGGCTACGCAACAACAACATCAGCAGCAACAACAGGCGGCGGTGGCGGTGGCTACCAAAACATCGGCTGAAGAAGAGGCCTTGAAGAGGAACACAGATTGCGTTTACTTTCTTGCCTCCCCTTTAACCTGCAAAAAGGTTCGGTTTTTTTCCTTAAAGGGTGTTTAGGGTTTCAACCAAGATCCTGTTCTTTCGGGGATCTTGCTTCGATGCTTTAATTAGGGTTTCACATTTACCCTTTACTTTCTTCTTTTTGTCAATGCCTCTTTGATTAGTTGTTTATTTAACTATTGATAAAAAATAATTTTTATTGGAAAGTGAAAAATTTTTTTAGCAGTTTGAAGGTTAGATCTTGAGTAAAACCTAGTAAATTTCATAGGGAGTCTTTCCTTTGATGTTCCTTTTAGATATATAATGATAATTACTTTTGCTCCAAAAATATGTGCTATTAAATGTGTATTTATTTTTAGATTCATCTTAGTTTCTGCATCATTTTGTTCATAAGAGTCAACTGATTTTAGATAGTTGTAAAGTTATGTTATGATGATCACTTCATACATTCTAAGATGCAATGAACATATCCGATTTACTGCTTTGGCTTTTTTTTTTTTTTGGGTCATCAATGATAGTTAGATTCTGTAAGTAATTTTCCTTTTACTCTTTTTCCACGACAATAGGGAAGTGAATGCGAGTATCGTCATAGCGAATATGCCCGGGTTAACCCAAGGGATTGTTATTTCTGGATGAATGGTAATTGTATGAACCAGAAATGCGGATTTCGGCACCCTGTAAGTTTCTGTCACTTCTATTAATCTTCCACCGATAATATCGATTATGTTCTACGATTGTCTCACAGATTGTTGTCCTGATGCTGTCCTTTTCAGCCCCTTGATGGTTTGTTGGGAACTCAAGTAGCAACTCCAGCTAGTTCTTCTGTGACATTGTCGACACCAACGGCTGCTAGTCATATGCCTTATAACCAGGGTGTTTCTTACAATGGCGGGAAGCAAGCCGTGCCGTGTATTTTCTTCCAAAAAGGGCTTTGCTTAAAAGGCGACAGATGTGCTTTTTTGCATGGTCCAACTACGGGTAATAAAGCCCCGCAGCCAGCTGCAACTGTCACTGCTACTGAACTTAATTCTTTTAAGAAGACTTTCAGTGCCATTGAAACATCTCAGTCGCAGAAGTTTCCCCCGACTAAAGTTTCAAAGACAGTTGGAGTACCTCCTGAAGTTAAACCTGCCCCGAAAGTTGAAGTTGCGTCTGCTAGGAGTGGTCCTGCATTTGAGAGAGGTGTGCCACATCTGGCAGGCTTGGATGAGGAACTTCCTCGACAAAAAGGAACGTATACTAGTTCGGTTGTTAACGGTAGCTCTATGGGTCGTTCCAATCGGATGCATCAGCTCCATGTTTCAGATGAACCGAGTTTTCATGCTGGTAAGGAGACTGACGAATTTTTGAGGGAGTCTTCTCCTGGTTTTGATGTTCTTGTGGATGATGACATTGGAGATTCCGATTTCTACCGTGGCGAAGATCGATACGGAGGTGCGAGAGGACATGAGGGGAGGAATGTGAATGAATATGACATTGGTTGCTCTGCTAATTACGATGCTATGGTTGACATTGACCGAGAAGCGTTTCATGATGGACATGGCTATGATTCATTTGATTATGTGCTAGGGAATTATGGATGGGATCAACCGGGGGCTACATCTGAGAGGGTATCTCTGGGACCATCTACTCTGGAAAGAAGAGGTTACTTAAGAGCAGATAGCCCTGATCATGTTGAGGAGTCGGATCTACGACATCGTTTATCTAAGCATAGGAGGGTTAATGGCCTGAGGTCTGTTGTCAGTCAGGATCACTCCCTAGAAAATCATGAAGGGGAGCGAAATTACGATGGTTCTCTTAGAGACTGGCCGCATTTACCTCCCCATGAGAGTTCACTTAGTAGTCGTCTTCAGGGTAGAATAAAGCTTCCTGCGAGATCTCTAGTCAGTGGGACTGATTTGCGTTCGGAAAGAGAGATAGAAAGGGGGCGAAGCTGGGGCCGACTTTCACCAGGAAAGCCACAAACTTCTTCACACCAGGGGAGGCTACGTGACAGAATAAAATTAAGGGTGGAAGGGGAATACAACAATAGAGAAGGTCGAAGATTTGGGGGTCCAAGGATTAGAAGAGAAATAACGGATGATAGGAATGTCGATTTTTCTGGTCCAAAAAGTCTCCAAGAGCTGAAAGTTGGTAAGAATACCAATAATAAAGAGCACCTTTCTCTTCGAAAGCGAAAGAGCATAAAGGATAATCAGCAAACAGAAGGCGATACTTCATTTGAAGGGCCAATGCCTCTTAGCGAGATTCTGAAGAGAAAAAAACAATCTGGGAGTGGTATAGCTTCTGTAAGTAAAGAAGCTGTTAACCCAAAACAAACCAATGAAAGCGTGATTGGTAGCTCCACTAACACAGTAGTTTCAGTGATACCGGAAGAGGCAAATCAAAAGGAAGAATCCAAGTGCACAGCTGCATATATGGGAACAACAACAGGGGTCGCTAATGGTGAGGCTTCTCAACTACTCAACATACGTGAGCACGAGACCGAGGATGGGATAATCGCGGACGAAAGAATGGAAGATCACGAGCTCGAGGCAACCGATAACCAGAGGGGTGGAGATTTTTATTATGAGCAAGGTGATGAAGGGGAATATAACTATGAGGAGGGTGAAAATGCGGGCCCGGAAGAAGAATACGTAGAGGAAGAAGATGGCGAAGATGGTGATGACTTTGCAAAGAAGCTAGATGTTATGTTTTCATGAGTAGTTGGAAAATATTGCAGATTTTCCCAAATCATTAATTGTGGTTTTATGGGGGACTCTTGAAGCTCGTTTAGGTTTGGTTTCTTTCTGATCAAGTAAGTGCTTGGAATTTCATTGTTAGAAGTCGGGGGGCATTAAATTTTGGTTCTTTTTTATCAATTAAAACTTCTTTTCTCATTGTATTTAAAAGCTGAATGAATGTGGGGGAAATTCATCTTTGTGCTTGAGCCCACCAGTTGAAGTTGATTACTACGTGCATGAATGGAAAAAATAGAAAGAGAATAAGAAAATTTTTATTAATCTCTATTTTCTTACTCTCTGCTACACAATTTCTCTATTTTATATATATATATATATATAGATGAAATGTCTACTGACATTAGTGTTCTAACCGTTCATAATTTTCTACATGGTGTATATTTGTTTAATTCGATTATTGTTTATATTTTACTTACGTAGATTGTATATGTTCAATTTCGAGTAAATTAAATTTTTTATATTTTTTGTGCATTTTGCAAATGAGCAACTAGTGTTCCAAATCAAACTAAGAAACCCTTGCTCTATTACAATGATTTAGTTTAAATAAATTTCAAATTATTCAAAAATATTTAAATATAAAATATTATTATAAATAGTAACTTTATTAATTTTAAGAGTGTCTGATTTAAATATTAAACTATAATATATATTAAAAATTTTAGTATTTATACTATACGTGTATAATACTATATTGGATTAGATATTTTCAATTAATCCCATATATATATATATATATATATATTAAAAAAGAATAAAAAAAAACTCCCTTATATCTTGTTTGGGTTGGATTGGGCCCATTCAGTTTGTTTTGACACCAGACCCTCAATGGGCATTAAAACTCTTCAAATAGCTATGCAAGTGAATCCTACTATTGCATACTAAAGAAAAACAAAAATTCTACGTAAAAAAATATTTATATATGAGCAATTTTTAATGGGAGTAGTAGTTTTATTAAAAAAATAATTTTTTTAAGATAGATGAATTTTTTTTAAAAATAATATTTTATATAAAATAATTGAAAAACATAAAAGTCCTTACATATTATTATTTAATTTATAAAATATTTATTTATTTATTTTTGGCAAATTTCTGAAGTGAGATGGTTTAACTCCGACTCAATCAAAGGTTTTATAATAAGTATATAGATAGATGCATATTCTGGTAACTGCCTAGTCCCAAACAACGGTCTATATGTTCAAGTCTTTTTTATATAATATGATATAGATACACAAATGTTTAAAAATTTATATAAGATGAATAATTAACATATTGAAATTTATATTAAATATAAAATATTTTAAACATGATAATGACATGACATACACGAACACGACACGAATTGCCAAAACTAATCTAACCCATTTTTAATTTGCAAAACCCACAAAATTTATTTCTTAAAATGTCAACTTTGAGATTTTAGATTTTAGATTTTTTATTCTAACTGTAAAGGCTATCTATGGCTCAAAATATTTATTAAGTTTAAAGTAAATGTTAATTATGACTCCCGAAACATATCAACTTTTAATTTGGACTGTACTCCTTAGGATATTTGATTTGTATAATAAGTTAGTATTTGATTTTAATTACACTTTATAGCCTCCAAACTCTAAAATATATTAAACCCACCAGTTGGCATTTAGGGGTAAACTTAATTACTAATTAATTTTAAGATAGCAATAGTATTTAGTGGTAAACTTAATTACTAATTAATTTTAAAATAGTAATAGTAGTGTCAATTGGACCTCTAATAGACGTAACATTTTTGCCTAGGTTTGGCCTGACTCGACTTGTTTTACTATTAGTTATATAAATTTTTAAAAGAGTTCCATCTTACTTATCAGAGATTGATCATTTTACGTAAAAATTTGGATGGGTTTGTATTGGTTTGGGTAGCATAATCTGGTTGAGTTTAGGTATAAATTTTCGTATATGGGGACAATTCAAGTTTGGACAAGCACAAAATTCTTTAAATTCTACTTGAATTTAGTTAGAATCAAACACGATCCAATCTATGAACAAATTTAAAATCAACTTAAATTTATTGTTAAAATTTAATGCTAATTAGTTCAAGAAGATATTGCCTCCACTCTATGTGATTTTTTTTTTTAATTTTTCTTTCATACTATCATTTTTTGTGTTTAATTTTCCTTTAAAACTTTTTGGTCTTAAGCTTAATTGTTATCATACATTGCTTTATAGGTATAAGAGAGGTTAGTTAAAGTTAATAAATTTAATATGGGGTTTTATTATGTTTTATATAATAATAATTATTATTATAAATATTATTTTTGAGTATTTTCACCAAGTTTAGAGGAGGGGACTATAGAGGCATTTGACCTTAAACATTTAATGCTTCATATTAGTATTAATATTCACAAAGCAATTAGTAATTTAATCCTTTCAATTTTCAAGCATAGTATGTTTAATTTTTAGCATGATTTAAATAATTTAAAGGCTATTTCTTCCTAATTTATAAAATAACAAAAAAAATCATTATATATTTTTTAATAAAG
>JAQSVH010000010.1:25039300-25056985 GCA_029448705.1 Adansonia digitata | reverse complement strand
AAGAAAAGGAAAATTCAGAACCCCTAATTATATTAAAGATCAATTTGGATTCTCCAGCTTCTCTAATTCAGGTACGTTCCATTTTACATAAATCGAACTCTAAACTGTGATTGGTTTCTTCGAATTTTAATTTGTTTTGGTCAATTATTTAATTTTATACGAAAACTTTGGATTTTAGGTTTCCCAACACGTAATTGCTTAATTTTTTAGCCTTAGTTTTGGTATTTGTTTCTTTTTTTTATTAAAATATATTTAAATTCGGATAAAGAATTAGGGATGTCTTTGCTTATTCCTGTGTTTTCGTGAAGATGATTTGATAATTAGGGAATTTTTTAAAAGGGGATGCTGGTGATTGAAATATCGATAGGTTAAAAAGTCTTGAAATTTGTCGATGATCATTGATAAAGCTCTCGTTTTGTTGATTAAAACATAGATTTTATTGTGATAATTTTGTTATTTTCAGGCAGGTATCGTTTGAATTACCTTTTTTTCTATCATATACTTAATTATGTTCCGTGGGGCTGTTAAAGTTTGAGCTCCTAAACGACCTCGGGTTGGGAGCTGTTAAAATGTATCGGGCAGTGGCTACAGCCTCGACCAGGGGGGGAGTCCCGACTGACAATGTGGATTCTGTTGTGACCTTGGATCAAGTACCGCGATGGAGTGACGTGGAGAGTAGGTCTTCTTTGGAGTATGAGAATGAAGATCCTTCATTTTTGAATTCAGATTTCCCTGACCCTTTAAAGTCTCCTGAGGAGGAGAGTAGTACCAATGGGATGGTATCAAGGTTTCCTGTTGATCATGAAATAAATTCAAAGATATACTTGTGGAGGGGACAGCCATGGAACCTTGAGGTTGATGCTGTTGTTAATTCTACAAATGAGGTAAACAGTAGGTTTTCCCTATCCTATCTTATCTGTAAACATATGAAATATATTGAAGAACCCGCGAATTGCTTTAACCTTGGATATGAAGAATCTTGCATTTGTTTGCACTTACACATGTATGTTGTATGGTCTAGCCAATGTGGAAGTGAAATAGAAGTCTACTAGTGACATGGAACTGTACTGGATTGCTGTATGAGGATTGAGTTAATAAAAGAAATAGTAAAAAAAAAAAAAAAAGGATTACCTTTTTAATGAGGCTTGATTGGTTATCATATAGATAAGCTAAACTGATCTGCATGTGCTTTACATCTTTATTTAAAATTTTAGAACTAAACTGAGCTGAGATTTTTCTTGTGTTCCACACTTGGGTATAATTAATTCATTTACACTTGCATATTTCCAGTTTATCTACCCTTTAGGAGCTGAACTTTCTTCTTTGAATCTCTAACAATGTGGAAAATGCTTTAAATATTATTGGATATTTTACCTAACTTTTGCAAACCTTTGAGTGGCAGTTTGATCCTTAATGTTCTGATATGAGAAACTCAGTTAATGTTTTGATCCCTTTATGCATCAAAGTTCCTCACTAAGAACAGTTCATTAGTTAAAGATGTAAATATTCTGATAAGTTGGTTTTCATGCTTGGCTGCAGAACTTGGAAGAAGCACAAAGTAGTCAAGGTTTGCATGCAGCAGCTGGACCTGGTCTTGCAGAAGAATGTGCAACACTGGTATGCTAAAATATTAATCAGCAAGAAATTATATGGGAACTGTTTCCATGGATGCACTTCATGATCTGTTGCACAATTTTTATAGTTATGCACTCAGCTTTTCTTTAGCGTATGTGAGCTTTGTGATTCAGAAGCAAGTTCTTCGGATTAAGTAAACTTGAAGCAAGAATGACTTAATGTGGCTTTCATGGACAGGGTGGATGCAGAACAGGAATGGCCAAAGTTACTAATGCATATGATCTTCCTGCTAGGTGTGTTTGTCACAACTTGAGAGTGTATAGAGATGATGTTTTTACACAAATATTGTCAGACACTTGCATCTGCTGCACTTCAATGAAGTTCTCAAGAAGTCAGATTGATAATGCATTTTTGTTTATATACAAAACATTTTCCAATATAATATTTTCACACGCCTGTGGTTTTCATCAGTTCATCGTTTATAGCATGATGTCATCTGTATGTTTGATCATGCATCAGTTAGTTTTGTGATTATGCTGCATGAGCTGTGGTTCAGAGCTCTTGTTTTTAGCAGCCATGCTAACTTGGTTGTTATATTTTTCATTCTGAAATTAAGTATTCCATTTGATTTAGTGTTTGCACCAAAACTTTTATAGGTTAAATTTAGTCATGAAATTTTGTCCTGACTGAAAAATTGAGGATTGTACGTATCATATTGTTAGGAGAGTTATCCATACTGTTGGTCCCAAGTATGCGGTAAAGTATCATACTGCTGCAGAGAATGCTCTGAGTCATTGCTATCGTTCTTGCCTTGAACTTCTCATCGAAAATGGTCTTCAGAGGTTGGTATATTGCAGATGCTATATAATATATTCCTTGAATTTGTTATGTTGTTTTATGGAGCAAGATATTTAATATCCTTGACAGTTACATGTGTTAATGCAGTATTGCTATGGGCTGTGTATACACAGAGGCTAAAAACTATCCCCGTGAACCGGCTGCACATGTGGCCATAAGTGAGAAAATTTCTTACATGTTGCAGCTCATTGTCTGATTCTATTGATGTTCTGTGAACCCTTTTTTTTTTTTTGGCTCATGCGGCTATAAATGTTTGCATTACATTTTGATTCTATTGATGTTTTGTGAACCTTTCTTTGCATTACCCTTTTTTTATGAACCAATAATAATATGCTATTGAGACTGTTTTGGAGGTTGAATATTTCTGGGTTCAAGCTTTTTCCTGTTCCTCAGGGACTGTTCGGCGATTTCTTGAAAAGCAGAAAGATAAACCACTGCTGTTATTTTTTGTACTGGCACATCATCTGATACTGAAATCTATAAGAGGTATCATACTATTATTACTCATTCCTACTACGTTGCAAAGATGCCTTGCTTTGTTTGGATGCATTGTTATAATGTCTTAATGTCTTTAGGAATTTGATGATTATTTTTTTTTCTTTTGGTCAAGATAAATGCTATAGACCTGAGTTGTCTTCTCATTTAATATTGTGAATTGTAGATTGCTTCCGCTTTACTTTCCTCGGGATAAGCATGAGGAGCAGGTGGCTATATCTAAGCTTCCTGCTGATGTCGGGGATGAGAATGGTGAGACTATCATTGATGAGCGTAAAATCAGAATAAAGCCGTTGCCCAAAAAGACCATCATAACGCCTCCTGAAGCTCCTGTTGAACTCCCTAATAGTGATGTAGGTTTGGTACGAAGGTCAGTTAGTTAATGAAAAAAATCTTTTACATTTCCATACTTTTTTTATTCTATTGTTTGTAGATTGATCCATTATTGGAAAGCAGGTCTAGCTATATCAAAACCTTGTGTATTTGTTGGTTTCATTTGCTCTTTTTCCAAAAAGTTTGTTGGTTAATATATCTGAGTTAGTAAGTAGTGTTTAAAATGTAATAAAACAGCACTTTTCGGATTCCTTGCAAGCATTTCCTTGTGGTAGTTTAACCTATAACCAGATTACAGTATTTCCTATTCCATAGTTTGGAAGTAACAAACTATCACTTATTTGAGTTTTCATGGAACTTTTAATGTAATCTCTTCTGGTTATCGTGTTTCTGTTTTGATTATGATAAATGATAACGGCCTATATGGATTTCAAGTCATTGAATGACCTTATTGGATGATTGCTTTCCCTTTTAGGAATTCAAGTTACCTGGATACATATTTGGATCCTGCTTTCATGTCCTTGATCAAAGATCCAGATGAGAGACGGCAGGAACAATGGGAAAAAACTGCTCAAGCACAAAGTGGTTGGAATTGTGCTAAGATGCTTGGGTTTGGTGACCTTGGTGGGCCTCCATTATCTGCTGCTGAAGAATACTCACTTCACTCCAGATACCTTGCTAAAGCAAATTCTCTTAATCTTTCTGAAATTGCGGAGATGAAAATTGTGTAAGTGTCTCATGTATATCTCCATTTATATTTTCCGTCTTCAGTTAGCATTCCTCTATTATATGTTATTATTTTTGGGATTGGTTAAACTTTATGTTTCCATTGAATTACTTGGGTTCTTTACAGTCAATGTTACTGGAAGCATCTTGATAGTAAACAAACAGTTAAAGTCTTAAGACTATTTACTTTCCTCATTCTATAGTGTATGTGGGACCATGTTTTATTTACACTATAGAACTCATCAATTTCATACATTTTTAGATTAGTCCTGATCTGAATATAATGTTTAGTTAGTTTACTTGTTTTATGTCAGTTACCGCGGAGGGGTGGACAGTGAAGGTCGCCCTGTTATGGTTGTTGTTGGAGCACATTTTTTGCTGAGGTGTCTTGAGCTTGAACGTTTTGTTCTCTATATTGTAAAGGTATTAGCTTACTAGTTGCGTCATTTGGACCTATTTCCAGACATAGTCTTATTGATTGCTCATCATTTAAACTGCTTGATTTTGGGGAAAGTTTAGTGGTTATGCATGCTTAACATATTGAAAACTGGGTTTTGAGCTAAAATCTTCCTTTGATTATTAATTTCAGGAATTTGAGCCCTTGATACAGAAGCCTTATACTATTGTATACTTGCACTCTGCGGCTTCTTTACAAGTGTAAGTATTGTATGGTTTATGAGATTTTTGGTTTAATTTGATGCTCTTTAAAGAAATTACCAAGGTGGGCTTAATTAAATCTTTAACCATCGAAGTTTTAAACAATAAATTCTAGATGCCTATTCCCGTAGAGATATCAGCAGCATAGCTATTGGTTATGATGCTCTTCCTGATGGGAAAGTTGATTTTGATCTGATCCTCAAAGATTAACATATGTTAAAACAGCTAAGACACCGAAAACTATTGGGGTACGAAACAGTGTGATGCTATTGAAAATTTGAACTTGCTGTTAGGGATAGTTGATTTTGATCAATAATTTCATTTACATTTATGAAAGATGGTTAATCTTCAAGCTTCTCCTGCTAGTCATACTCTGAAATTGCATATAAAATTTTATGATATTAGAGCAAATTCCTAGACACCGACAGAAATAACAGATAAGAACTCGTAAGCAATTGCATGATTAAAGAAGCAATGAAAACAAACAAAAGGATTAGGCTTTGTCTTGGAAAATAGAATCTAGATTTGGAAATTTCCTGTATAATTAATACGAACTAGTCTCAGTACGTACATTACCATTATATTGTCCTTCTATTAATGCCTTTTCTGACCAGTCAATTTTAATGTGAATTTTCTTTTCCTTCCCTGCTCATGTTACATTTATTTATTTATTTATTTATTTATTTTTTGGTTTCTGGAACAACCAGCCAACCAGACTTAGGATGGATGAGAAGATTACAACAAATACTTGGTCGGAAGCACCAACGTAACCTGCATGTATGCATCAATAAATATTCCATCTAATTTAAATATTCATATACAGTTGTAGTTTTTTTATCCTCTTTCTTGTGTTTTATAGGCAATATATGTTCTTCATCCTACCTTTCACTTGAAAGCGGCAATTTTTGCTCTTCAAATGTTCGTGGACTATGTGGTATGTCTTTAATTATTTCTTGTTGAAAGAATGATTTAACCTTCTTAGGAATCTTGCTGTAACTTGATGTTCTTAGAATTTATCAACAGGTTTGGAACAAAGTGGTTTATGTTGATAAGCTTCTACAGCTATTTAGATATGTTCCTCGTGAACAATTGACCATCCCCGATTTCGTGTTTCAGTTGAGTAATCTAGTTTTATCTTTTTATTTTATTATTTCAAATCTAAGCATGCCATCATTTCTAAGCTGTGTAGGCAAGGAGCATTCTTCTTCATGTTATAATTGCTTAATCCTGATGATTGTGTCAAAGGGTGCAATCGGGTTTTTCAACGGTTTTCATGATCAATCTTATTCATATGAAATGAGTGTTTTGCAAGCTAATGAGTCAACTATAAAGTAGAAATGATTCTAATTTTTTGATATGATTATTGCAGGCACGATATAGAAGTGAATGGTGGAAAGGGTCTTATTGTGGATCCTAGGACAAAATATGTATATCATCGACCATAGAGGTGAAATATACGGTTCCATTAGTTGACAAAAGTCATTGCTTCTTGGTATGATTTCTCTTCAACTATATTTTGTAGGCATATGGGGGTTGTATTTGGCGGTTGTTTATGGTGTAGAAATAGCTATTTCTTAATTTATTGAGCAAATGACATGTTTTGTTTTATGACAAGGAAAGTAATATTCTTTCTCTTCTATCATCTTAAATGCTTATTAATAATTTCTGGGTGATCTGAGCTTCTACTCGAAGTATGCAGTTGACCATGTAACAATGTCTTTGTTCTCTTTCTCACAAACACGTACCGTGTGTCAATGGGTTGGCTCACGCTATAGCTTGAAAATTTTAAATTTTTTTTGCTCGGGCTCAAATTGGGATTAATCCACCTCAAAAGCCAGAATTATTATTTAAAGATTTAAAAAATATTTATATTAATATTTATATTTTTTTATAATTAAATTTAACTAAAAAATTTATTGTTAAATAATAATTTAGTTATAAATTTTGAAAAGCTATGTTCAAACCTGTCGGAGGCAAGCTGGGTCTACCATCTTAGTAGCTCGGCCCATATGGACAGCACTATGAGATGCTAGAGTTTTTGACATCATTGAACCAACATCCTAGACAAGATTCTGTTTACTGATGTACAAAGCTTAAAAGAATGGATTTGTGTTTGTGTTTAAGATTTTAATACATTTAATTAACCATGTTGTATTTGTCCATTGGATTTAGCTAAACTTAGTTCTAGCATGTAAGTTGAACTGCAAAAACGTTTTCTTACTGAATATATTTATGTCTATGTTTAAGATTTTTAAAAATTTAATTAATTATGTCATATTTGTGCAGAACAAAGTTTAACTGAAAAAACATTTTTTTAACTGAATTTGTTCGTATTTAACACATTTGTTCCACTGTGCACTTCCTGAAAGCAAACTTGCAATGGGCAGGCAATACAGCCACGCTTAACATACCTGTCTAAGATAGCAGCACGTAATCCAGAGTCGAAATATGTTAGATATAATATATTTTTAATTGAATTATATTTAATATTTTTAAAAATATTTTATATATTTAGATGATTATGTATTATGTCTCATTCCCATGATTAAATATATGTTAAATATAGGTATCAAATATAAATACTTTTAAAAATTATGATCCATCAAAAGGTATTTGAAAGAGTAGTCGATAGTGTAAGAAAGACATTGAAGAAATAAATACAATATAAAAAATATAAATACGATATAAAAATATAAAATATTTAAGAATTAAAATCATAATGTTGGGTAACTGGTTACTAGGTTTTCAGTAGGCTTAGAGACGTTAAGCTTAGCGTTAACAGATTAATATATTATAATTATGTTACATGCGTCTTTGACGAAGACGGCCCTTCCAAACCATTTTGCCAGTGTAAAGGTATGTTTGGTCGGATTCGGACACAAAACTCAATTTATTTTTTATTCCTATTTTGCCCTTTAACAACAATTGGAAGTTTGGAACCCTTCGCATTTTCGAATTTTGCATATTTATAGTATATATAAATGAAAATAAAAATTAAAGAAAAATTAATTTTAATGAGGATGCTAGGTTAAAGTAGACCAAATTTAATAATTAAGCAAGGTTATGAACTAATAGGTGGTTGTGAAGTAAAATTAAGATTTTTGTTACTCTTTATAGGGTCCGTTAAGTTATCATTTATAATCATAATATTATACAAAAAAAATATTATGATATATTAATGATGAACTTTTTTAACTTTATAAGTAAGATTAAAAAATTATAACATTTCTTATTTTTTAAATTAATTTTTTATTTTTTGAATATACCTTAAGAAATGTATAGTATCTTTAAATAATATCAGTATACTTGTTATCAAAATTCAATTAATTAATAAAATTTTTTAATGAGTTTTGGATAAGGAATGTCTTATTAAAAAAATAAGGTCAATTTAGACAAACCTTATGCCCGACTAATTTATAAGACAATGGAAATTTTAATATAATAATAATAATAATAATAATAATAATAATTAAAAAGGGTTTTATGATAAAGAGGTAATAAACAAACAAGCGGAACTATTATTATCTCATACATAAGTTCAAAGAATTGATGTATGTTTCATAAGCTATATTTTATATAATTAATAAATTGATATAAGAATTGAAAAGTTTATAGCCAAATTATCCATTTGAACTTAAAATAAATTTTTAATAATTCATTTGAATCATAAACATTCTTACATAAATAATAAAAATAAATGGGGCCATCTTGCAAATATAAAGAAAACAAAACCCAAAAATAAAAGAATAACAGTAAAAAGAAAGGGGCAGAAAAGGACATATTTTATAACACTCAGAAAATGAGAGTTGGGTGATATCATAATAATAATAATAATAATAGTATTAAAATAAAACAAAATGGCATTGAAATCTGAAATTGATAGGTGAAAGGTGATTGGGCAAGAGAGTATCTAAAGGCCAAGGCAACATTTGAAACATATTGTACGACAAAACAAAAAACAATCAATTCAGACACCGACACCAAACTTAGATCTTCCTCCATTTCCCTCATTTCCACGCGCCTCATCTTCCCCGTGTTCCCACTCTCTTTCCGTCTTTCTCTCTTTCTCATCTTCCCCGTGTTCCCACTCTCTTTCCGTCTTTCTCTCTTTCTTTTTAAAGAATTATTTGACCAAATTATTATGCAAATTTAATGATTTAAATTTAAGTATCGGTATCTTTTAGATATTATAAATAAATAGAAGAAATTTGGGGTTTTCATTGTTAATAATATGTTTGAAAATAATAAAAAAATAATTAAAATAGAATTGGATGCTAATATACTCAACCGATAGAATAGGAGAAAAATAAATTATTGGGTTGGAACTCAAAATTTTAATTCAGCTTAAAAGGTACGTTCAAAAAATTTAAGAGTTTGAATCTCATTTTTTGTAGTTATTTTTTTTATGTTCGGAATGATATTTAAGAGTTGAGTAGCGATACAACTTAAAAAAAAAAAAAAAACTTAGCTCAATCAATTCATACAATATCCTTAAGAAGTGATATTCAATAAATTTAAATTTTTAATTTTAATATCTGCAAAAAAACTTCTTAGAAAAACAACTAGATGTGAGGGTGGGTAGGACAAGTCAAGATGAAAGTTATGCCAATGATTATGCATCAGGACATGCCATGAATTGAGGACCAAACATTGGAACAGACAAACCATATAGGTTGTATCCTTTAATTGTTTAAAACTCAGATGCACTCACTCTTTTTTTTCAATTATCATTTAAACCCATCTCCCAGGATTCCATTGATTCTGCCCAACTTGTTTGATTCTCGGCTTATCCCTTCTTTCTTTTGCGACTCCCACATAATAAAACATACAAACTTTGTTTTCCCCTCCTTCCTCATCCGAGATATCACCCAAATCCCAAAGTTGTTGGAAATTTCTTCCTTTTTCTTGGGGGGTGGGGGGGTTGGTTTACCCTTTTCATTCCTTGTGAACATCTCATTGTCAAAATTTTCCTGCAAATCCAACAGTTCTACGACTATATTATGTATAATATGCGTGTAAGTTCACAGGCTTTCTTGAAAATTTAGTTCCCCTATATCTTCTCAATTGTTATTGTCTTCATAAATGATTTTTTTTAATACAAAATAGATCGTAATTTGAGGATAAGAGAAGGAATTGCAAACATAAGAATTCAAACATTAAACTTACTGAATACTACCTCTTAAAAGGTGACTATATATAACTAACTAGATTATACCTCAAGATATTCGTGAATGAATTTTTTAGGCATTCCATCTGTATCACAACCATTACATTGTTATGGTAAAAAAGAAGCCTGTAACTTATGTTTCTGCTTACCAATCTGTTTCTTCATGCATTGCAATAGTATTGCATTTCCAGACATTTAGCAAAAGATTAAGCCAAATAAGCAACCACAATTACGGGCATAATCAGCCCTAAAACACGAGGAGAGCTCTTATGTTCACTAAATCCGCAAATGACAGAATGCTCATACATCTTAGAAGAAATCATACAACGTTATTTATGGATAATACAGGTTGTTCGTAACGACGTGAATAGACAATCAATTGTAGCCAAATTTCGACATAAAAACTGTACAAAGGCAAGACCCAAGGATCATGATAACCTCACTTCTCAAAGACAATGAAGCAACGATGACCTAGTTCCCTCTATAGTATTCTCAATTAATACATTAAAGCCTGTTTCCCTAACTAGGTTAATGCAAGAGATGGAGGATTACCTGCGGGACATCTTTGCCTGCGAGGCCGTCTAGTTGTCTTCCCCCATCCAGTGAGGCTTCTATCCTCCAGCCCCACTTCGACATTATTAAGCTGCTGCATCAATGGCGTGCAAGTTACGGCAGCTACCAAAGCAGGAGAGGAGCTACTTACTGACCATCGCCGCCCCCTGGCACAACCACTTCTGGTAGAGTTTCTTCTTGTCAATCCTGAATGCCATGGATGTCCTGTTGCTCTCATAAGCCCTCCAAATGTCTGAAGATCTTCTGCTACCTCATGCCTTGATAGAGAAGCAAGGCCTGGAAGGATGTCCCTTCGGAAGTCCCTCCGCTGCCTTCCTCGCCTTCCCTGACCCTTTCGTGTTCGAGTTGTTACCAAAGAGGTAGTTCCTGTTTCTTCCACTTTAAAGTTTTCAGGAACCAGAGGTTTGGGCATATAATCCTCTTCCTTGGTTTCTGCTAATGCCAAAATCATTGATTCAAAGTAATCAATCTCTTCTGAGAAAGATTCATCTCGATTCCCATCTTTAATTCTTAAAAGAGCCTCGAATTTGTTCTCAAGATCCTCGCCAAAAGAGGAAATCGTCTCAACAAACCAATTAAGGGGTTCTACCTCAGAAGTTTCAGATGGATTGCTATTGACATCATCCAAATGGCTGTGCTGACCCAATGATGAGATAGCAACAATTGCCTTAGCTGCACTCTTGATAAGTTCATCCTGCAGGCAGGAATCTTCACTTTGCACTGATTGCAAAGGTAACTCGCATGCATTTTCTAGTAATTCTTCTCCATGAATAACATCCTCAGGCTCGGGAACTGGTGGAGCTTCCAAATCTATTCCTCCAGTCATCTTCATGCTGGCGCTTGCAACAGAGGGTATAAGAGAAGCTTCAGTCCCATCAAGACAGGAGTTCAAGTCAATTTGCGGTCTGAAACTTAATAACTTTGTATCTGCTTCCTTCTCTATGGCTGAATTCTCTGCAAAAGTGTCTTCGCCCACATCGAGAGCAGTTGCATCACAAAGTAAGTTAATATCGAATAACCTATTTCTCCCCTTATTTTCTGCTTCACCTTCAGATGGTTGAGGAGCAGATAAATATGGGGAAGTAAAAGAAGACTCGTTCTCAGAAACATGAGGCTTTTCAAAAATGGGAGTCCCTAGAATCTTTTCATTGTGCAGGCACTCACTTATTTCACTCCTTCTGGAATAGACATTATTGGAGAATGAAACTGATTTCACATTCTGTGTCAATATGTGATTGAAATCATTCCTGGTCTCTTTTTTATTGCTTGACTGCTTTGGAGAAGATCGAGAGAAGCTCAACTCTCCAACATTCAAATCCCTTCCTGCACTAATGGCCTCATTTTTACATACAGGCTTGGCTTGTAGCCATGGCAGCCCTGGAAGATGGTCCTCATGCCTTTTTCCTCCATCTATTTGAGGACCTTGTTGCAAAACTGGTTCGTTAGATGAACTGTTTGGAAGCACCATATTCAAATTCACATCACTTCTAGACTTCATATCAACACTATTTGACCAGTTGCAAGGCTTAGTTGAACCATGAGCGGTGGAGTGCTCAAAGACCCCCTTATTATCATTACTACAGTTCAGATAATCATAACTGATGGGAGGGAAGCGAACTGCAGACTCCTTGGACCCCAATGAGGATCCATAATAAAAACCATTTCTATAGGGCAATTCACTTCCAAAACCGGGGTTAACTCTCGAATTGCTACTCACCTGCCACTTCTCTCCAAAAATCCCATTGCTCTGGGGTGCTATCACAGAACCCTTACTAAAAGAATCACGTGAACTAAAAAATGGGTGAGTCTGAACTGGCATTGACTTCTGGCTTAAGTTACTAGAAGGCTTTTCCCAAGAAGAAACCAAATGAGACCATTGCTTTACAAGATTAGAAGAAGCAAATGGATTCAAACTAGAAACATTGGAAGCCATGATTGACTCTGGATGGCTCTTATTGGAGATTTCACAATTTCTTTCAGAAACTTCTGAACCGTGAAGCATTCTCTCCCTTGAGAGATCTGCCTTGCTTTGATCAATTCGCGTAAATGTTGGATGATCATGAGCTTTGTCAAAAAGCAACTGTACCTGCTGAGAAGATATGGGCAGCTTCTCCGGCTGAAAACCTTGAGAAGTAGATCTTATGTTGCTTTTATCATGCCCTGCAAAGCGAGACAATTTTCACATGAGAATAATCAAAATTACATGTAAAATTACGATAGGCAGTCCAAATATAACTTTTTTTGTCTAGTACCCAACCCACCCACCCCCTCCCCCCAAAAAAAAAGGACAACACCTCATAATTTATTTTGCCCATTTCCTACAAATTCACTCAATCATAAAAATGGAGATGTGGCTATCCATTATCATCCGGACAACAGGTGCCATAGAAACCGGACCAATGCCAATTGGCCAAATCCAAAGAATGTAATACAAGATCTAAAAAGTAACAAATAAAAAAAGAAATATTTGTTTTTTAATTAATGGATCTAATGCAAGTTCAGTAGTTCATAAATAAGCATTACCTGCTTCAGGCACATGGGAAGAGAATCCTCTAGCATTTCCAGTGTTCTCAACATTTATATTATTTATGGACCTATTATCATTTCGTTGATGTGAATTCACAGAAATTTCTTTTGACAAACCAAGAAGCTCTTGCTTTGGTTTAGCAGACAGTTCACGGCCTCCATGGTAGGGGTCATGGCCTAGAAAATCAGGATATGCAGAATCATTGGTTTCTTCAATCTGAACAGGCTCATTCAAGTCGCCCAAACTATTTTTGCCCCTCAAACATGAATTGGCTCTAGAAGCATTGCCTGAGCAACCAGTCTTCCCGACATCACCATGAAATAGCTTCTCACCATTCTCAGGCCCAATTTTCCCATTTCCACTTGGAAGATATCTTGATGTGCCAGATATTGTTTCATCCCTGAACTGCGCTGCTTCTTCAGTATCAATGTACTCATCTGCTGGAAGTTGAAGATCAAACATTTTCCTCCTCACTTTTGTGGGTCTGCAGTCTAGCACCTCAACATCCTTTGAATTACCTCCATTAAAGGGACCCGCTTGGATGCTGCTTCCCTTCATGAAACTCAGGGGAGAATGACTACGTTCAACAGCAGATGTCGATGGTCTGGCACAAACAAAGTTTCCCACAGGAAAGCTAGGGATAGGCCATTTATGAGCATCTTCAGTTGTAATTTGCGAGGCTAATGGGCTTGATGACAATGATGGCTCAATAGGAATCTGATTTTTTTGTAATTGTTTCTTTTTTATTTCATCCATCATGTCCCTTTGTATTCTGTACAAGCGATGAAGCTCAGACACCTGGATAAAGACATAGTACTCAGACATTTAAATATCAACAAAATGATATAAACAGGCAACACTCAACTTGTTTGAAACAAACCAGGTGAAGGCCATATAAAATTAAATTAAATTAATGCAGATAAACAGGAGAGACCTTATTACCTGATTCTTAAATATTGCCTCATGCGCAAGCATTGTTCGCTTTAACATGTCCTTACCATACCCAGGATATGCATCTGCAATGGCCCTCGGGAAAAAGCTATTGTAATGCTGACCAGTTGTCAGGGTTTTATCCCCATAATAAAGTGGCCAGCTACAACTGTTAGAATCCTCATTGAGATCCCTCATTGAGTAATATCCTGGAAGATAGCTTTTAGACTGCACTTTTGTTCCCATTCTGAAATCAATAAACAAATCTTAGGTCATTTGACATATAATAAACAATCATAACTACAAGAACCTTAATAGTTATTTACCTAAGGAATTACATGCAGTGTTATCCATTCACATTATTAATACCAGACAAACTATAGATAATGGTTACGCATAAATATCAAAAGAGCAGAATTTACTCCAAATAAAAGAAATTAAAAAAAAATGAGCCAAAATTTCACTAAGAAAGATGCATTTTTATAAAAACCTTGCAAGATAGTGATTGGAACAAAAAGGGCACCTTTGCACTGATAATGCAGGGATCCTATCCCACCTGAACCCCGAAACAAATAAAAATAACATGAATCACAAGCAATTGTGAGTTATTATCATGCTTAGAATCAACATGAACATCAGGTCTCCAGGACATCCGAGGTGACACTTGCCATCTACAAGAAGGCCACAAAAGCCAGGAAAAGGGTGGCATTAATTATGGTAGCCGTGAGAGGAATTCTTGGGTTGATTAGTACTCAATAATAACAAAAAGAAGCTGAAGTTGATGAGTGAAGAACCAGAAGATGCCATGAATACAAGGGCCTACATAATATATCCATCAACAAATTCACTCCTAGAGGAAGTAAAATTCTATTTCTGCAAACTCAGTGATAAACCTTTAAGTATCGGCAACAAATGGATATATAAAAGAAAAATATACCAGTCTTCAAATTTTGGGAAACTTGATAATGCAACAAATGCATAATGTTCACTTAAATTTCACATGGCTATCATTTCTCTCATTCTTTGCAGGTCGATCATCTTATTTTCTCATTTCTTTGGCATGTGAAATTCATTTGAATTATTTCCCATTCCATGGCTAGCTAGCATTGTTTTCTCCATCCGCAACCACTTGAATCCCGCGTATCACAAATCGTCACACGAATAAAGGAAACAATCACCTAAATCTGGCTGAGTTTTGCCCCCGCTAACAGAACATTGCAATATTGAAGAAAGCCACTCTCATTGATGCTATCATCACTTTAGATGATGCGTGCTACAACAGCAGCCTCATCAGCTAAGAAGCTAGCAGCAATCTTCTATAAATATAGCCATTAAACCAATGAATCATCACACCTTTCTTTGGTGCAATATCTCCATAGATTAAATAGTTACCACACATTGTTTCAGCTAAAATGTAAAAAAATTTTGCCCTATCATCTATGGCAAAGTAGCATATCATAAATCCATAACTAATGCCTCCAAAAGTACACACATAAAACCAAGATTTAGAAGCATAATGTAAGTTATAACATCGTCAATTAATTACCACATCCACTTCATACATGTTGAAAATTCCCAGATAAAGACAGAATTTAGCAGAAAAAAAGGTGCTGATAGAGCAGGCAAGTTAGGAACACTGTGATCAAGAAAGCAAATTCCTTTCTATTTATGAAGAAATGGGACAACAAGATGCTAGAGGAGTATGCAGAGTTAATAGACCAGATCCCACATAACTAATACCCAAATTAATAACATATTAGCAAATACTTATGTATTGGTGTTGTGTTTGAGTTAATGTTATTTCGTGCCATTAGCAATGCATAATAAATTTTAGCACGTTAATAATTTATTATATTTAGATTTTGATATATTTGCGTATCCATATCGTATTTATATTATTTTTTCCAATGTCCTATTTGAGTTGTATCTCAATACCTCTCATATTTTGCAAACTACATCATAACATTCAAATTTAACTCTGAATTCATTAACTTAAGAATTGGATCATTGCATACATTAATATAAATATCATGTTCCAAACTTTAATATAATTTCCCGAATATAAATCAAGCAAAAGAAGAAACCCTACAGTTAAGATATTAGGTTTAATTAACTCAATTACAAAAGCCACTATAACCCCTACAATTTATCAGACTCAAAAAAATCTGCCAAAAAATAATAAGATAATAAATGAAAAAAAAAATCTATAAGTCAAATTAACAGAAATTGGAAAAACAAGAGAATTTTACCTCAGACCCACATCCTCCAATCACCCCTCCTTCAAGATTCTCCCATGGATTCAGCCGTTTTAGTTCCCTCTAATAGATAATTCAGAGCTCCCAGAGTATTAAAAAAGATTAAAGCTTTTACAACAACCAAAAAGAAAATACAGCTAAAACAACAAAGTGGGTGTTTTTGTAACACCATTAAAGGAGCTTAGATCATCATCATGAGATTGAAGGAAAAAAAAGAAAGCAAAAGATTTCGATCTACAGGGCCACTCTTTTCTGTCTCTCTCTTAAACAAAATAAAAAAGAAAGAATATTGTTGAAGTTCTGAATTTTATTTTTGTTTCTAGAGAGAGAAGGTTGAGAATGAAATTACAAAAAAAATAATAATAATAATAAGTTGATTGCCTTGTTTTGGTTTGGTTTGGTGTGGGTGAGAGAGAGAGAGAGAGAGAGAGAGAGAGATCCCAGATAAGAAATCTTTCGCACAAACAATACAAACGACCTTCTAAAGAACAGGGACATGAAATTTGTCAACATCCGGTCTCTTTTTATTCTCTGCTTTTTCTTCACTTCTCTCACATTTTCTTTTACTTCCCAATCTAATATTTTCTATTATTATTTAAATCTCCTTGGGTTTTTCAACAACTACATATATATATATATATATATATATACACACACATAATAAAATAATATAGATTCTCTCCACCTTCCTTGCTTTTTTGGTACAGATATTTAACAAAATTAACATAAACCCATTATTATTTAATAAAAGTCTAATCAATTTTTTTAATTTAATTTATTCTTACTTTATATCTTTTCCGACTTATCACCATTAAAAATTTATCAAACGTTCATATTATATCTGAACTAATACTCGATTGGCGTGAAAATTTTTTATGAAAATTGCAGTTGAATTCAACTATTACAATGAACGAACATTTTTCTTTTTTATGTTTAAAGAACAAAAATATTATATTATTTCAACTTGCTAAAATGTAAGAAGAAGAAGAAGAAGATGTCGTGATCAAAATGGGGTAATAATAATTAATTAGATTGAACAATTTTTCATTTTAATCAGTGATTAATTTTGGTAGCAGACAATAAGTGGGGTCCTCTGATACTGTCTGTGCGAAGGATGAGATTTCTTGAGGTTTAAGAGAAAGAGCTGAACAATAAGTGGGGTCAGAATGAGAGAGATATATATATATAAATAAATTAAAATTTATATAAAATAAATTATTAATATATTAAAATTTAAATAAATATATAATATTTTAAATATAATTATAATAAATAAAAATATAGATATCAAATTTAATCGTGGCTGCTGTTGATTATGATTGGTCGGGATCCTATGTTCCCGTCCCCTTTAGCTCGAAAAGACTATTTTTCGGTACTGTTTTCAGTTTTACTATTCATTATTGTACGAAAAAAATAACAGATGCGTTAAAATGGTATTTATAAAATAAAAATTATATATATAAATAATGTATTATTTGTAAAATATTTTATTAAAATGATAGTTTAATAATTTTAATTAACGTTGCAACCGTTACTTGGACCTACCAAAAATTTATAATTTGTGGTGCTGTTTTTAATTTAATTAGAAA
>JAQSVH010000010.1:25004161-25016886 GCA_029448705.1 Adansonia digitata | reverse complement strand
GTTTATATTCAGTCGATCAATCCCTAAAATGGAAATGCTAATTAGGTGTACATTGAATAAACATTTTTGTTTCGTTTAACATAAATCGAAAACAATAACTGAACCTAAATAAAATTGAAAATGAAGTCTCAGGTACATGCATGCATATATTCTACCGAATTCATCGTGACATAAGGTAGGATAGAGAGAAGAGTGTTTTACACGCTCACCTATTACAAATAAATTTGATAATTTTAAATATAGTACGATTATATAATATAAATATGATATAAAAATAATTAAAATATGATAAAAAATAGTATGATACGAATATATGTTTGAATAAATTTTTTTTGAACGGCAAAAATGAAAATATTTTATTGAAAATAAAGAAATAAGCAAAAGCAGATCCAATAATACTGCTAAATCCCAAAATACAATATCATAGCCAAGCAACGAAAGCACTAACTCAATCTACAACTTATCTTGCTCGAATTATTAATATATTAAAATTTATATAAATATATAATATCTTAAATGTAAATATAATATATAAAAATATACAATAAAAATATACAGATTAATGGATCTAATTACAGGCAGCAAGCAAAGTTTGGCTTCAAATCCTCCAAGCGGGGTTCATCTACCCGACAGTTGACCTACAAATGAAGTTGGAGTCTTTTCTTTCTTGTTAATGTCTTCTACCTAAAAAAAGCTGTGTAGTTGATTATCTATTGGTTATGTAACTAGTCAAATTCAAGTAAGTGTCGAATAAAAATAAGTGTTCAATATAAGTATATTTAATTTTTAAATTTTTTATATACGTGAATGATAATATCTCTATATCATACTCAAATATTTATAAAATACCTGTGTCGAATATATGTATATATATATATTAAGAAAAATAAAAAATTTAAATAATATAATACGATAGAGCTATGGTGTGCTTAGATAATAATTTAGGATTAAGAATGAGAACCTTGTATCGTTTAGAGATGATTATAAGAATAGTAAAACACCTTTTAGACACAATCTGCCACTACCAGAAACAGTTGCGAGACTCTTAAAAAAGTTAAAAGGTAAAACAAGTTGTCTTCAATTATTCATGTAAGCCAATAGATGAGAACACAAATGTGTGCTTTCTTTGTCTCTTCTTACCTATTCTTTCCTCCAAAAACTGAACCTTCATTTTACATTTAAGAGATTTAAATTTGAAGATATAGATACGTTTTAAGTTGCATCAGAAAATTCAATCCATCACCCTATTATATTTAGTGATCGTAAATACATTTTTGATTACGTCTCATCAAACACCCATCACTCTGCTACTGCTAGCTTCCGGCTTTTGCCACATCTTTATTCAACATGAATAATGGTAGTGTAGGTGAGGAGATAAATGATTTAAAAAAAAAAAAAAGGAAAAAACCTCTAGGAATTCTTGCATTTGGGACGGTGGATTTCCATTTTTTAAAATTTTAAAAGGATAAACCCTAATGTTGGAATGTGATGATGAGACAATATGATTAATGTGGAGCCTTTGAATATTACGAGTTTTGTTTTTAAGATTTTGGACCACGTCATTCCCACTACATTCCTCCATTGTTTGTGCTCGTCAAAAATTTTCTTCATCCTTCTCAGAGTATTTGACAAAAGGATTGATCAGGCTATAATATTTTTCAAGCAATCTAATATGTTATTTGGATTTGATTAAATGTTATATAAATAATATTTAATTTTTTTAATTTTTTTCATATATTCGAAAAATCATATTATGATTCTTGCAATTCACCCAATCCTAAGCAAAGTTGCAATAATCCATGTCTTTTTCTTTATCTTTGTTTTTTTTTCTCTTCCCTTTCCTCACTTCCACCATGACCAATAGCTACATAAACGTCTTTCAAGACATGAAGAGAAAAGGAAAACAACTACATGTGAGTTTAAAAGTTCATCGGTATTTCATCATATTCACATCATACTGCAATTTTTTTCTTCTTTCCTTTTTTAATCTAACAACCTATATATGAGTATTGTGTCTTATTTTTTTTCTTATCAACATAATTAAAAAATATTCTAAAATTTTAAATATAAATACGATAAAAATATTAAACATAAGTATGTTATATATATATTTATGAGTTTTATATTTATTACATTTGCCGTATTTATGTTAAAATTATCTCATATATATATATATATATTTTGTCTTGTATGTGGATTGGGCGGGAGGAGACTCGTGGTGGTAAATTTGGTAGGTCAATGTCGATGTATGCAAGGGCTCATTGACATAGTCGTACCTTTATCATTATGATAGAAAGAGCCAAATATAAATTAGAGACAAAAGGTCATATCATTATTCATTAGTGCTTTAGGTCTTGTTTTATGTGACATAAACCATTTAAATTATTAAGCGGCTGAAGATATAAGACAAGCCAATGGGCAAAAGAGAATCAATGGATACGTAAGTGAAGAGGTGAAACATCCAAAGGTCATGCATACCTAAATATAATAATATCTGAAGAGATAAAAAAAAAATTAGTTTGATGGATACTTTAGTTATTAACTTATTAAAAAAATAAAATATAACAGTATTAATCAAACAAAGTTTAAGACAATTTATAAGTTTTCTATTTTTCTAGTACAATGAAAGTAATAGATTAAGATCAGAAAAGAGATTGAATATGTTAAAATTCAAACTATAAATTTACTAGTGGTTACTTTTTAAATGACTAAACCAAGTGAATTAAGATTTGGAGTCAATCCTCTAGCTTCAAGTTCTTGGCTTGATGGCACTAATACAGTTTGAGAAGCATGTAAATTAATTTCGATTTGATTGAACTTAAGCAACCATTTTCTCTATCCCAAAATTAAAAAAAAATGTCTTTTATATTCCTAAAGTTCATAGCCTTTTCTATGCATGAGACTGAAATGGAGGAAGATAATATAATTAGGATTTAAGCAATGATTGCTACGTGATATAGTGGTCATTATTTTGTGGTTTGATTTTTTCTTCATTGATATTCATCCAAATTGGAATGTAAATGGTTAGTGGTTTGTAACGCTTAAGCTTAATATCGTGGATTAAATTTATAAAGATTCAATTTACACCTTATTGAATAATTTTTTTTTTATAAATAAAAAATCATAAAGTGTTATAAACTATTTTAAAAATTACCAAAAAACAATTTGTGTGATTATAATTAAAATTATTATCTTTTGTAAGTTGTGTATAATAAAAAAAATTATGATCATGATAGCATCTATTTTTAAATCAAAACTCGTGGAAAAGCAAATCAATCTGACAAAATTAAAACTATGTATTTAAGACCTCATAGATCTAAGCATACCAATTATTAGCAAAATCCTACAACATTGATTAGACAATATTCCTTTTTGTGGAGTCTCTTTCTTATTTATTTATTTTTTTGGATTTTAATCCTTAACCATTTGATCAAGTTTGAGCTTCTTATATTATAATGAATGGAAGATAACTTCAATACATTATAAAAGAAATTAATGAAAGACCATCCACCAGAATGAAAAACTATGAATACAATTTTATTATTATGAATAATATATTTACTAATCTTAAATAATATTTTAAGGACATTCGTTAATAAATCTGATGAAAGATTTTTTGCTAAAAAGAATATCATTTGCGTAATTAACTAATCAAGTGGGGCACAATTAACAGGCAATCAACTCTTTGATCATTGCAAGACTATATATATAATCTTATATTATTCAATAATCTTCATTACTATAAAGATCAATTTTGAATTTAAAAAAAGCAATCATAGCAGCATGTTACATGTAAATGATATAATTAAACTTAGAGAAATAAGGTAATTAAAGTGCAATTAGTGAAGTAATAAGTGGAAAACTGGAAACGGGGAACACGATTTTGGGATAAATTTCTTTTGACGATCTGCACTGAAACGAGGAAAAATCATGTATAATTATGTTATAGATTTTGGGGTTCATCTTTCATAAATTATGATAATTATTGAAAGGCAGCGAAGATTAAGAAATCTAGATTTTCAGAGAATCTTGACCCAACCAAGTTCGTATCTTTGACTAAAACTGACCAGATGTTAGATCTTAATCATGATTCTGGACCAAAATTAAGACAGAATGATTATTGTTCTTCCTTTTACATTGGTTTTTTTTGTCACTAAGACATAATATGGATGTTGTTGTCATGTTCTGTAACGTTACTCGACACTTCTTGATTTATTTAATGAAATTTGTGTCCAGGTGTTTCATTCAAATTGGTTTCATCGATCTGTGCTATTGCACTAAAATCAGGAAAACAAAAAAAAAAAGAAAAAAACTTACTCAGAAAGTGGGTCATTAATTAATTATTCTCATAAAGCCATGATAAATGCCATTAGGTTGACAGTATGCTAATATTTTATTTAAGGTTCGAATATTTATATGCATTACTTAAGAATAGTTACAATATTGTTTTAAAACTTACTTTTATTAAGCTCAATATAGTTACAATAATGCGTTAATTGTTTTTTTTTATAGTAATGCAAAAATATTATTATTATAAAAAACAAATATTAATAATTAATTTTAAAAATTCATTGCATATAATAATTTAAAGTAATTAAGTCGTTTATTTATAACTGTTTCTCTTTAATAGTCTTAAATGGATCATCCACTTACAAGTTACACCCAAATGGTTACTGATAAAAGTGTTACAATACTTTTAATAAGCCACTAACTTAAAAGTTTATTAATGGCTTTTTAAATGATCCTTGTGTCAAAGACAAGGTTCAAGCCAAGGGGAATAACAATGGATCTAGTCAATTGGTTGATCTAGCAAATTCAGAATTCAAATAGATGCATTATCATCAAATTCAGAATTCAAATAGATGCATTATTATCAATTTTTGTTTCATTGATAGGATCTCCTCAAACCATCACACGACCATCTCTCTGTCAGCAGTAGGCTATATTGCATGCCTTAATAATGACAAAGCGATTTCTTTGTTACAAGCTTTCCTTATTTTGAAATTGATTAATTCATCTTAATCTTAATCTTTATCTAATGAAGCAAATTTTTAGTGACCATGCATGCAAGTGTGTTAGTGTAATTATCATATATAATATAGTCCAATGGTTGCTTAGGTCAGAATTAAGCTACCAAAAAGAGCAGAAGAATTAAGCAATCATATATAATGCATGCAAGAGTGTTAGTCTAATTATCATATACAATGTAGCCCAATGGTTGCTTAGGTCAGAATTAAGCAACCAAAAAGAGGAGAAGAAGTAGCTGCTTCTCAATCTCAATTAATGCTTCGAAATATAGAAATAGTCATGGGTTGCGTTTTTTATGTTCTTCTTTTACTTCTTTGAAGTTAGCACCCATGATTATTACATACGAGGTCAAATCTAATTAAATATTGGCTTAATTTCTTTCTTGCAATAAAATTATTGTAGGAGTCAATAAATATATATATATATATATATGGCAAATGGGAGGAACGATTTTGGCAATTGTGTCATAATTTATATTTTGATTGTTAATTTTGTAATATAAATATAATGTAAAATATTAAATGTATCTATGAACGTTAAAAATAAATACGATATATATATTGAATTAATCGTGTTGAAATATATTTATCATAGTTATTAAATGTACTGCGATATCTAAAATTATGAGGTCTAGATGGGATGAGACTCGACAACCTTGAACTTTGAAAGACTAATGTCTTCACTTATTCTACAGGCAATTTGCAGATTAAAAAGAAAAAAAGAGTGAGTATTTGTCTTCTGTGTAATAAAAGATTAACCAGATTCCAAATGGCTGGAGAGTTAGACCTCCGGTATTCCAAGTTATTAGCTAGTTTTAACCCCATAAAAATATGAACAAATCTATATTCATTATTTATAATTTGAATGGGTGCTCAAATGTTTTTCCTTTACTTACACGAATTTAACTGTACAGAGAAAAATGAAATAATTCACCGCAAGAGCAAAGGACAACTTCCTATCAATCTTTACTTTGTGATGAAAAAAATGGTGATATCGGAGGCCTTGAACGGTAGTAGTTTTAAACTCTAAAGTTCAACGTATAACATGACTGTAAAAATTTTAGACTATGCAGGAGATGGACCTTCAGCCATTGCCAATGTAAATATATGTTTTTGAAATGCATATACCAGATCGATAATAATAGATTTAATGCATAAACTGAATGTGGTTCACCAGGTTTTTCAGCCATTGCTAATATGACTTTGCTTTCCCTTCATCTCAAAACTAATAATTAAACCAGTTACTTACAACGATGAGCTGGCATTACCAAGCTGCAATACTGTAAACATGGGGAAGGAGATCAGGGAAAGTCCTAATTTTTTTCTCTGGGATGTAACCCTATACATTGACATATTGCCTTTGCTCATTGATGATAATAGAAGCACAGAATCAGAAGATTTTACTTGGAATTAATGGTTGTGAAGCAGTTTTTTCTCACTCTTACTTTGTGCTTTATATCACTTTTTTTTTTTCCCAAAATTCGTTGTATTGCAAGTGCGAGCAGTGAATTCTAGAATTGTTAAATGTTAATTTTTTAAGAGTGATTATATAAACCAAATAAGCTAAAGCTCGAACATAATCCTTGGGCACCAACTGCAATCTGGAGTAATCTTCTTAGTTATCTTTCTGAACAATCTTCAATGCTGGAAAATGGAGTTGCAGGTTCACTTTCAACATTTAATAATCTCCTATTTGAGGTTCCTTTTGTTTCTAATAGACATACTTTCTTTGACCTTTTCATTGTTAATTATCTTATTGAGATATTGACCCTCATAATCATTCTTCGGTCTGAACTTTCTTTGAAAAAAAAAAAATGAAATAATCTTTGCCAATTTGGTTAGATTTCTGCAATTATTGTTATTGGAATTAGCATCAGGAAAAGATAAGAAAGAGATGCAAGGAGTAAAACGGACCATTGCGCCGCCAAAGGGACGATCAACAAGCAGTCAGATGGCTAAATCTGTGTCAGTTTTACGGTTTCTCAAAGAAAATTCGATTCAATTCTCCTACTTTTCTCTTTGTAAACTGTTCGGGTGAAAATTAGATCATCTTAACTAAACCCCCAACAACCAAGGTCCAATAAGATCTAAGTCTTTGTTTTTTCGTCTCTGGTGATCTTGCCTGAAAAATTTTGCAAGAGGAGCAAGGTTTTCGAAAGGTATGAACGACAGTACTGTGAACTCTCAACCAATGTTTCCCGAAAATGCAATTCCGCTTCTTTGGTTCTCGATACAGGTATTTCCTCAGTCCATTTCACAACCCCCTCCCCACCCCCACCCCCACCCCCCGAAAAAAAAAAAAGAAAAAGCAATCCATTCTTCAGGGGAAAATTTTAATATAATTCTTTATGGTTGTCAAATTTTTGCAGAACAGAAGAAGCAGAATTTCTTAGAGATAAATTCTGGGATTGATGAAGCTGATGTCCTGGTACTACGTTGTCTAAGTTTGTCCCCCCCCCCCGGGGGGGTCGTGTGATATTGATTTGTATATTGTTGTTTCTGGCAGATTCGGAAAATGGACCTGGAAGCAACGAGTTTGCAGACAGGGGTAAAGGCAAAACTTCTTGCTAAATTGAGGGAATATAAATCTGATCTGAATAAATTGAAGAGGGAATTCAACAGAATTTCTTCACCTAATGCTAATCAGGCTGCTCATGATGAGTTGTTGGAATCCCGGATGGCTGAGGCCCACATGGTAATTAATAGATCATATATCACCTCATTAGTCTTTTTGTTTTTCTATAACTGTGTTTGATTTGATCACACAATTTAGGATGGTTGAGGACTGATCACTTAATGTAACTCCATGCATGCATCTACTATAACCTGTGTCCAGCATTTTATATGTTGCTGAAGCAATATGTTATCTATTTTCAGAAGCAAATATTGTTGTATTAATATCCGTATTCCATCATGATTCTCTAATGACTTTAAGATGCGGGACTCAAGGTGAGCCTTGCTGCAGTTGTAAGGTTGCTTCATTGTTAGCTAGAGTTCATTTTAGTCACAGTCTCACAGAAGCAGCTTCTCTTCCACGGAGAAGGGGAAGACTGCGTATATTCAACCCTCCCTAGACTTTGCAATGGGAGTGCCTCGTGCACTGGGGCTGCTGTTTTAGTAAGTTGGGAATGTTGAATTCGAATAGATTCATTTGTTGACAGTTTGGCAGTATGAGAATTCATCATGCCTTATCATTTGAAATCTTTTCATTTTATCAGTGCTAATTTCTACTTTCTGAATTCTGATGTTTACTGTTTGTCGCATTTCCACTAGCACCCTTGTACTGACTGCTAAATATGTTTGCTTTACCACTGGTTCTGTATGAAATGCAAATGCTTGTTTTTAACTGTTGAGCTATTTCGTGAAGTTTCTTTTTTATTGGGTAGTGACTGATGGTATAGGTTTCCGCCGAACAAAGAGAAAGATTGTCGATGTCGGTGGAGAAACTAAATCAGTCAAGTGACAGAATCAAGAAGTGTAGAAGAACTATTCTGGAGACAGAAGAGCTTGGTGTCTCTGTCATTGAAGATTTGCATCAACAGCGCCAGACTCTTGTACATACCCATAGCAAGGTGTTATTTTGGACCAAAATGATTTTGTACCGATTCATATTAACTGCTATAGCATATTTTTCTATATCAATTGAATCTTTGTTACTCTCTAGTCTCTGTCATGTCACTTGAGGCAATGTTTAGCCAACTTCTCTAAAGGAGCCATGGCTAAAATGCACGCATTTGAAGTAATCCTGGAAGTGTTAGGATGTTGATTATTAATACTATTGTTTTGTTGTTCTTTTGCAGCTTTATGATGTAGATAATGCCATTGATAAGAGTGAGAAAGTTTTCACTACCATGTCTCGTAGGATTACCAAGAACAAATGGATCGTTTTCTCGATAATCGTAGCTCTGGTCATTGCAATCATCTTAATCCTTTACTACAAGATTTCTCATCACTAATGTATCTTTGAATTGTTCTCGTTTGCTTTTTCTGCGAGTTGGATGTGTGCTTGTTAACCATATAATGGCAGGCTGCACCCGCCACTTGATACTTAAAAGTCTTCATGCATTTTTGAACTGATATGTTCTGTATATTTCCTCTGACAATTGTATTGATTTTTACTTTTATGTAAATCCGCGCTTCCTTGATTTTTTACTTTTATTGTCAATTGTATTGATTTTTCAAAACCGTGCCATCTTAAGGTGAAAGCATCTTACACTTTCAGATATCACCATTGAACATGAGCTACGATTCATAGAGGTGGCAAATGCAAGAGTTTCATACAGGTGGCTTTTTATTTTGGGTTAGAATTAGATTGGGTTGTTTCAAGTTCGGATTAGGGTAAACTTTATAATTTCATACTGTTTGCACTCAGCTGGCTTAGAAAAAAGGTTAAACACTCCAAGTACCTCTTTTAATTGGGTAACTAATCACTAATCAGTAATCAAGGCTGAAGACAAAGTCGTATTCCCCACAATTTTAAATTAATTATTAATCAAACTTAATTACTTTGAATTTTCAACTAATAACACAAAATGAAACAAGCAGTGAAAATATACCTGAGCTCACAGTCAAATATCTATTTGCTTTCTCGGGTCCAACTTAAATGAGTAAAACAGACTTATGTCAAACAAATTTAAATGAGCTTCTTTTTCTCAAAGAAGGTTTTCAAGTGCCAAAATTGTAAACCTGCTACTGACAAGCAAAGAACAAGGGAAAGGAACGAGAACCAAAACATTTTGGAGGCAGTAGCTTGGTTCAGCTCCTGCATTTCTTCTTCTCTGTAAAAAAAAAAAAAAAAAAAATCATATGCAGAACCAAAGGCTCCTAAATGATGAAACAAGATTTCCTCAAGGCAAAAAAAATGGGTTCGGTATATATTCAACGAGTTTCAGTGATAAAGATGCTTCCTTACCTTCCTCGTAAATAAAACATTTCTTCATGAAGGGAGGTAACGGTATCATACAACTTCTTCAGTTCTAGTTCCATCACCTGGAATTTACAGTAGAAATACAAAAAAAACATAAAGACTTTTCTTTTCATTGAACACTCCCAGAAAATGGATAAAAAAATAAGCACCAATGCAGCTTCATTTTCCGATGCCAGGCATTTCTAAAGAAAACCAGACCATACAAACATGGACATCCCGCAAGGCCTAGTGTTTATCGGAAGACTAATAGTGAGACAGTTTTGGTTGGCAGATTCCTGGCTATTATGCAGCAAGGACTGCAACAAGCTTTGCAAGCTATCTTTGTGTCAATTGCGGTTCCTACCTTAGACTAGGCCTGTTCTGGCAGCTTCCATACAAGGACTTAATTTATAGCTAAGTACCTATCTTGGGAGCATTAACTTAAAGCATAGATTTTTCTACATAAATTATGCTTTGGAGTATATTTAAAAGTTTGAAGAAAGGTAGGATCAAAGATGGAAATAAATATACGAATATCAAATAATCTGATGTAATGAAAGGTTTGACAGAGAACTAACATGGAAAAGCAACTTCAAAGATTTAGCAATGAGAACAGACAAAAAATTAACACTATAATTCCGGTGAAGGGTCAAGATGTTATGCATCTTCAAGTATATTTTCACTTATTTTACTTAACTAGGGTAAAATAACTCCAAAGATGAACATGTAAAAGTGCATGCATCTACATCAAAGAAAGCTGATGTATAGCAGAAAAGGTTTAAATGAAGGCAAAGTCAATTCTTATACATAGGAAAGGCCAAAGCGCCAAGAGATCAGCCTAGTGAACTTCATAATCAGCATTTAATGCCAAGTGAAGATGGCAGATATGCTGAAGAAAGAAGATAGCAGAGCTCAAGTCTAAACAAAAAGCAGTAATTTTGATAAAACACTGAAACCCTTTAGCTTAGCTTAGCACTAGGAAACTCTGGTTTACATAATATTCAAGTAGATTTGATCAACCAAGACTGACTCCATGGCCATTAGAAGAAATCAAATTTTAAAATTTGATCAAAAAGTCCAACAAGACAGTTCACCCCTTCCCTTTTCTTCGTGTAAGGCAAAATTTCATGTAGATGAGTATACGGTATGCCTATAGGTCCCTCCAAACTAGTCTTCTCGGCAACCTGACTTTTTCCAGGAAAAGAATAGCAACGTTCCTTTGATACATTATTTACCCTTTTACCAAGCTATCCCTACCTAAAACAGACACATGTGAAGCCAAGCAAAACTTCAAGCAAATCATCTATAACAAGGAATGACGAGCCTTATGGACTTGTAGCACAAGAAAAAGACACCCGTTTTACAATAATAGCAAAACCTGGGTCTAACTCTAGCTGAAAACATGAAAAATATCCAATGAATTAGTCCTAAACCGCCGCAGCAGGCAAAATCTTAACCAAATTGCAATTTTCAACTTGCTTTCGATACCTTTCGTGCATAACATTTCAACATATTGCGCAATCTACAATTAGAGCCATGGCCCTTTTGCCCCAATGTGCCAATCACTTCAAAGAGTTAAACCCCTAACCAAGCTCCCATTTTTATCGGTTTCTGTTTCAATCCGATATGTCAATCATCTCGATCTTAGGGGTTGAGAGACTAACCAGAACTGCTCCTATAGAATAATAAGCTCAAATAAAAAAACTAACAAGATTTTTTTTTCTTTTGGTTAAATGGAGGGCCAGAAGACTTACATCGACTTGGCCTTTCTTGGCAACATTAGACCAGTCCTTAGCGTGAACACCAGTCCTCCAATCGAAGTCAACGGTCATCGTAATCTGCGGCGAATGATCTGGAGCCCAAAAGCACGCCACGTAATCTCCCTCCTCCGCCGCCGTAAATGCAAACTGCCCTGTCTCCGTGTTCTCCGCCGAGTGAAAACTATTCCCATGCGGCGAGGTTACCTTCATTCATTCCCCCCACACAAAAGAAAAGTTATTATTACTCTCAAAACTCATTATAAAAATAAAAATAAAACCCCCAAAAATTAAATTAAAAAAAAAAAGATTGGGTTGAGGAGTACCCTGACGCTGAGCTTGTGAGAATCGGGCAAAGGGTGATCGTCATTTGGATTGACAACGTGGTACTTTCCGACCGTCATGGAATTGCTTTTGATGTCTTCGGAGATGCATTTAGTGTGTCCCGATAGTAGCTCGAACCGTAATGATTGCGACGCAGGAGATAAAATCCCCACAACCAGAACCACGATTAAGGCCGACCGAAGAATCATAGTCAACCAACTCAAACTTCAATTCAACTGCTAGACAGAAATTCCTTCTTTTTTTTCCTTTTTTTTTTTTTTTCTTCTGCAGGTGTAAAAGGAAATCACTTCGGCTTTGGGGAGTCGCCGCTAGAAGGTAGATGAAGAAAGAAATAAGGGGTAAAAAAAAAAAAAAGGGGGGGGCGGAACCAAAAAATAGTGTGCCACGTGGTGAGATACAATTGGAGAAAACACGTAACAGGGAAAACTAGATGTGCTTAGGCTGTTCGGTCCTAAAAATTGTAGATCTGCGCTGTGTTACATACGAAGACATTGGATCCGTGTTTTACTACCTTTTTTTTTTTTTAAGTTATTATTGGCTCATTTTGTTAATTTTGTTTAAATGATTTATGAGAAAAAAATTTTAATTCAGCCTATTTTTAACAGTTTTTAGTTTTAATGCTTATCGTTTGATTTGTTATAGATTATTGTTCTGTTTCTTGTTTACTTAAAAATTGATGGAGAATATGTA
>JAQSVH010000010.1:24956263-25004061 GCA_029448705.1 Adansonia digitata | reverse complement strand
TTTAATGCTTATCGTTTGATTTGTTATAGATTATTGTTCTGTTTCTTGTTTACTTAAAAATTGATGGAGAATATGTACTTTATAATTGACAAAATAAATAAATGATTAAAAATAAAATTAATTTTAATATAAATAGTCTTCCTAAAATGAAATCATAAATTTCTTTTAAGGTTATATTTTTAATTCTTTATATGCAACTATTACGTCAAAACAATTTTGACCAAAAAAAAAATATATATATATATATAAATAAATTGATAATTTAACCACGATTCCTCATCATTTTGATAGTCCAATTCATAGATCTTAAATATGAACTTTCTTAAAGACAACAACAATGGGATTGGATTAGCCTACTTTATTGCCAGCTTGGGTCCAGTACGATTTCTTCAAAACATGAACGATCTCAGCTTCCCACTTTCAAATTAGCCTTTTTACTCGATATGGGCCAAGGGTTTGTTTCTTTATTTTCTTTCGGTGCATTGGCCAAGTTTTGTTCAATATTTTATAATTTCTTAATCTCGTAAATAAAATTTTTAAACTCTGCCACCCTGTTAAAAATCAGATTCTATATGTATTATCTATATATATATATATATATATACTCGCCAATTACTGCATAGGGATATTATTGAAGCTTAATAAATAATATCGATCCAAAAAAAAAAAAAATTGGGATTCACTTATTGTAAGCTTTTCGTCTTATCAGTGTTTAATTGTCTCTATGATTCCATTTCCTGCCAACTCATAATAGAATTTGGGGTATTTCTTGTATTCTTTTCTCATCTTTGTCCCATCCCTCTTATGATAAGGAAAAGATTTAATGGATATTGCATGACAAAAAGTGCCCAATGACTGTAAAACAAACCCAACAATAAGTGATTCAAATAGTCGGAACAATATATGTACACACTAAAAACCTATATCATTCGCATCCTTTATCATTATTTCTGTCTCCATTTCTTTGAATTCATATCATCTAGCATAACAATATATATATATTTGCATAAATGTATATTTGTATATACAAAAACACCATAGACGCAAGGAGTGGATAACCCAAGGAACATAAAAGGAAAGGAGAGGTTATAAGAGAATAATTTTGCTAACAAATATTTTTTAAGATCATTATATATAAAACTACCTTTACATCCTAAAATTGTGTAAAACTTACCAATTATTATATTTAATATTATATTATTAGTGTAAATAGTATATTAACTGGTATTAAAGGATATCCTATGAATACATTTGAGCAAAACTCATAAGAGAAAAGAAGGGGTCAATAGATGGCCCTCAATAAATTTGAAATTTTAATATTAATATTTGCAATTTTATTTTTTATTTTTAGATTGATTTTATTTTTTAACTCAAAATCTAATTTAATTGATTTATATAATTATTTTTAAAATATAAAATTTAACTAATTAATTTACGGTTCAAATCTTAACAACTACAGTATATTACATTATTTTTAAACTTAGATATTTTTTATAACTATCCGAAAGAATTAGTTAATATTTAACATCAAACAAGAGAGAGAAACCATTCATTAACGGGTGTTGAGAAGTTGAAGCTGGAAGCCATAAATGTTAGGGCAAAATTAGTAGCTAGGCAGCCGCCCGGTCAGGGTGCAGATCCGGGTTTTAGATTTTTATATTTCGAATTGGTTTAAAACAATAATTTTTAAATAAAATAATATATTTTTTATTTAAATTAAATTATAAAATATATAAATATTAATATAAAATTAATTTTTTATTATTTATTAATAATGATTCGAGGCTAATGAATTGACCAAATCAAATTAAAAACAAATTTATATTTAAAATAAAATTTTTTTCAAATAATTATCTGACACAATTCATAAATACCTCTAAACGAAATATCCATCACTTTCATAAAACATTAAATGCACACGCTTAAATAATATAATTATGACATATCACCCACTTGGAAGCCTCAAGGAATAATTCAAAGATGGAAGCCTTTTCAAGCAAGAGGAATGCACGGAAGAAAATTATTATATTTCTATATTATTAGGAAAAAACCTATAATGTAGTTGAAATAAATATAAAGGGTAAAACAAAAATGATAATTTCTTGAAACTAATTTATATATTTCTCTATAGTTTTTAAAACTGTCTTTTAAAAAAAATATACTTAGCATTATTCAAGAATTTCTTAACTAAAGCAATATACAATAATTACAATTGTATAACAAAAATCATGCAAGAATTATAATCATTAAAGAGGCTATCGTTTCCTTTGAAAGGAGGATGAACGAGACGTAAACGTGCTCATATGATCTTCAAACTTTTATAACTACGTGGGGCATATATATTTAAGTGCTCTGCAATTTGCCCTTATCGTTTCCGAGACTTTTTAATACAATATTATATATATATTGTAAACGAAGTTGCTGTTGAAACAGAAGATTCAAGCAATGCCATGCGCCCATGGATAAAGACAGCTCAGACCTATTAATAGCCGCAGCTGATGAGAATGGACAATAATGTAAATTACCTAACCTAATTTTGGTAATGGCTTTAATTTAAGATGATTTTGTGTGTGTGTGTGTGTGTGTGTGTGTTACGATATGAATGATGCGATTCAGAAGGATTCTCACGGTCATACAGATGAAATAAAAATTAATAATTATGGCTGAAAACCTTTGGTATTAATATGTACTAAACAATTCATTCGCGGAAAGGAGACGAGTTATCGGATCAAATCCTTTACATAATGTTACATATCTGTTCCTCAGGTGAATAAGGATCAAATTTGTTGGAATATGAAATTGAAAGTGATTAAAGAATGATAAGTATTTGCCAAAAGATTGCTGGCATCTTAACTATCTCGTATATATATATATATATATTATGACGGGAGAACTCAGAAAATTACAATTTTTTTGGGTGAAGCAATGGAATAAATTAAATTCTCCACATGGTTGAAAAACCCAAAAAAATTAAACAGTGCAATAGAATTCTTGTATCTGCCTTGCCAATATCAGTTCAAAATTGGATTAAATTATATACCAAATCCTGAAAAGAAAAAAAAAAAAAAACCGAGTTCTAAAGATAGCATTTTGTAATAAAACAAGACTTACGCTCCAAATAATACAAATTTTAAGATAAATTGATGATCTTAATTACTATTTTTCTGCAAGACGTGAAAGACGACAACGATCGTAAAGCCACTTTCTCCGCATCTTAACAAAAGGAGAGGCTTTAATTTAATATGAGTTGGTGTTAGTTAGGATTAAAATGATTAAATAAATGATTACTCACAAATCCCCAATAAAAAAATTAGTAAAAAAAATTGGATTAGACTTGTAACATGAGACACCTTACATATTAAGAAATAAAAGATAAACATTAAATAAAATATAAAATATGATAAAAATTAATATAAATAACAATATAAACATATAAATACATCGAAATTTTATAACACCAATCCTTAATATAATAAAATTTTATGTAATGCTATGCAAATAAGCATATTTCTGTACGTCCGGTTATAGGTCGACTCTTCAATACAGGGAACAAAGGCCAAAGGGTCTGATTGACTGATTCTCTATTGATGGGTTGCTGAAGTGGTCAAGACTCAAGATAAGGTCGTATTTTATTCCAATGCTGCATTTACTTGCTTCGTCTCTTGTTGATATAAATGATAGTATCGCTGACACAAACACGCTTTCTTTGTGCTCAAATAGGGCGAAGGGGTCTTCCTCTCTTCCTCGAGTTTCTTTGTTATTCTGACCCATCCCCTTCTTTTGCCTTCATATGATTACTATATATAATTTCAGCTTCACCTAACGAAGCCTCCCTCATCAAGTTGCTCTTCTAATTCTTAACTCAACTTGTTCTTTTTTTTTTCTTGTGGGGTTTTCTTCAGCTTCAATATACGAAGACCTAAACCTCAGAAGCTTTACATTGGAAGTTTGAAACTATAAAAAGTGTTTGCTTGCAGTATTTTCACCATTGCTTTATCAGCGCATCGGCAGTACTGACAGGCGAAAATGAAGTTTGGGAAGGAATTTACGTCGCAGATGGTGCCGGAATGGCAAGAAGCGTACATGGATTACGGTTACTTGAAGACCCTTTTAAAAGAACTCCAACGTTTCAAGCATAGGACCAAGCCACCGCCTACCCCAGGTGGCCTGAAGCGAAAGCTTTCACTTTATAGAGCTTTCAGTGGCTTAACACAGCGGCACCACAACCCAACTAGCCCATCCTCTTCACCAGACATTGAAAGCCATCCCATTTTGGTGAATTCTGTTGATCGGAATGGCTCTCAAAGTTATGAAACTACGTTCCTGATGTCGTCTGATGAGGGGGGAGAATATGAGCTGGTGTACTTTAGAAGGCTTGATGATGAGTTCAATAAAGTGGACAAATTTTACAGGGCTAAAGTGAAAGAGGTGATGAAAGAAGCTGATGTTTTGAACAAGCAAATGGATGCTTTGATTGCTTTCAGAATCAAAGTTGAGAATCCCCAAGGGATTCATTTTGACAGGTCAGTGGAGATGACTCGCCTTGCTTCAGACATTGCTGCTTCTGCTGCTGCACTGTCAGCTGCCTCTCCATCTGGGGCAAAATCAGCAGGCAGTAAGTTTGACTTCTCTCAAAGCTTTTACTTTGTGGTTTATCAGTCAGTTTGTTTACCTCTTTTTATACATAAAATGTATTGTCGACTTGTTTTATCTTCCTGTTTGATGTGCAGAAAGAGCTATTCACCTGGAAGCCATTGAAGAAAGCATCCACGGACAGGCTGATGCCAATGATGACGATGATGAGGGTGATGATGAAAAAGAGAGAAAAACTCCGATTCAAGAATCCAATCCACCGAAACCCAAAATCAAGGGAATCAAACCTGCACCACTTGAAGTACTAGACCGGGTGAAAATGAACAACACTCATGAAACTCCTCGTTCCACCATTAAAGGTGTCCTCCAGGTTCCAAACCATACGGATCTGAGTTTCAGTAGGGAAAATCTTAGGAAGGTTGAAGATCAACTTAAGCGGGCTTTTGCTGAATTCTACCAAAAACTTCGCCTTCTTAAAAGTTACAGGTAATGGATTGCTTGCTTTTAGCTACTTATTTCATCATTTGATCTATAATCTATGTTTTCTTCAGATTGTACTGATCCTTGTTTCCTTGAATTAACAGTTTTCTAAATACGTTGGCTTTCTCCAAAATCATGAAGAAGTATGATAAGATCACGTCCAGAAGTGCGTCAAAATCTTACATGAAAATGGTGGATAACTCCTATCTTGGTAGCTCTGATGAGGTAAAGTTTCTTTAGTAATTCGTTAAAAAAATTGCAGTGGACATAACTAATTCAAACTCAAATCTTTCTAAAAACTTTCCCACTCAAAGCATCAGTGATTTCCTAACAGAATCGAAATTTCTGGACACTTTTTTTGAACCCTGCTTCTAATACTTTTCTAGAACTAGTTGCCTAATGTATAGCAGTTTCCACAACAGGTTACAAAGCTCATGGAGAGGGTTGAAAGGACATTCATCAAGCACTTTACAAATGCGAACCGGAATAAGGGGATGAACATCTTAAGACCAAAAGCAAAAAGAGAAAGGCATAGGATAACTTTTTCAACAGGTATAAGATAAGATTTCTGTTTCAGACGAACCCTATTGGAACTTATAGTTTAGGACATAAGGTTGTAAAACATGAATTTTTTTTTTCTCTCCAAATTTGGCTCTCCTTAAATGTTGTTTTCTTATTATTCCCTGATTATGTCTCTTGAAAATTTTCAGGTTTTTTCGCTGGCTGTTCAGCCTCTCTTTTTCTAGCCCTTATTTTGATTATTCGTGCCAATAAGCTTATAGAAAGTGAAGGAAGGCCTAAATACATGGAAACCATGTTTCCTCTTTACAGGTACTTTAATTCTTTCTTCTTCAAGTCTAGCAGCAAATAACATTAGGAAAATTATGTTAACCAGACTCGAGTAAGTATCGGATACAAATATATTTTCAACACGAGTATATTTAATCTTAAATATATATTTTTTATATTGGAGGATAATACTCTTGTACATATCTATATGTGTGTCAGACGAAAAGTTAAACACGGTTATTTTTTGAGAAAAAAGAGTTGGGTAACATAGCTCAACAATTTAAGTATCCAAATGCTAATGCTTAACAAGTTGTGATAATCCCCATTGCAGTTTGTTCGGATTCATCGTTCTACACATGGTAATGTATGCTATCAATATCTTCTACTGGAGGAAGTACCGAGTCAATTACGCCTTCATATTTGGTTTCAAGCCAGGAACCGAATTGGGCTACAGAGAAGTTCTTCTTCTGAGTTTCGGTCTGGGAGCATTAGCATTAGGCACAGTGCTCTGCAACCTTGATATGCAGATGAATTCCAAAACAAACGACTATGGAGCTTTCACTGAACTTCTTCCTCTAATCTTGGTTTTGGTAAGATTATAATTCAATAATCAATAAACTCTGGTCCCATTCATTGTCAAACAACATGTATTAACTATTATTTTTTGTTTTATTTTATTTTATTTTTTCTATTTTGCAGTTTATATTTATCATCCTATTGCTGCCATTCAACATGTTGTATCGATCGAGTCGGTTCTTCCTCCTTGCATGTTTGTTTCACAGTATCTGCGCCCCTCTATACAAGGTAAATGAAAGAGAAATGGAAGAGATTTATAAGTTAAATTGATCAAACAAGTTTGAGATTATAATTGTGAAGCAAATCTTATTCATCCTTAAATATCTTTCCTGCTGCAGGTTACACTCCCAGATTTCTTCTTGGCTGATCAATTAACTAGCCAGGTTTGTGAGAAATTATTGTTTCTTTTTGTCAACCCCTCAATACCCTCCTTGCCAATTAACCTGAAGTACTCATATCATAGCCTTGTATTTGTTTTTACAGGTGCAAGCCATTAGGAGCTTGGAGTTTTACATTTGCTACTATGGTTGGGGTGATTTTAAACACAGGGAGAAGGGCACTTGCAATAGTGAAAGTAGTGATGTGTTCAGAGCTTTCTACTTCATCGTGGCTGTGCTTCCATACTTAGCTCGCCTCCTCCAGTGCCTACGCCGTCTGTTCGAAGAGAAAGATCCGATTCAAGGATACAATGGAGTGAAATATTTCCTGACAATTGTAGCTGTTTGTCTGAGAACAGCTTACAGCATTAACAAGGGAAGCATCGGGTGGAAAATAATAGCCTGGGTTTTCTCAGCCATTGCAGCAATAATTAGTACATACTGGGATTTAGTCTATGACTGGGGGCTTCTAAATCGTCACTCCAAGAACCGTTGGTTGAGAGACAAACTCCTTGTTCCTCACAAAAAAATATATTTTGGAGCCATGGTAAGTTAAAATAATGAACATTAGTTTCCAGGTTTGAACTCATCATCCCATTAATTAGTTAATAGCTAGTTAGTCATCTCTAATCAATTACTTAAATGAAATTTCAGGGCTTGAATATTCTGCTGAGATTTGCCTGGCTTCAGACGGTGTTGGATGTCACTTTTAATTTGCATCGAGAAAACCTGGCTACAATTGTCGCCAGTCTTGAGATCATTCGTCGTGGCATATGGAATTTCTTCAGGTAATCAACAGTATAGTACGCATATGTACACACATCTAAAACTACCTTAAATCTTTTCCGACATTTTCCAAGGGAAATACTTACTAGGTCTGTTATTGGATTATGACGATCAGGTTGGAAAATGAGCATTTGAACAATGTTGGAAAGTATCGGGCATTCAAGTCCGTTCCCTTACCGTTCAACTACGATGAAGACGATGAGAAAGATGATTAAAGTTCGTACACAATCTACTAAAGAATAAAGAAACCTGCAGAGGCCATGCCGCCATAGATGGGCTCGGCTTTCATCTGCTATGCATTAAACTCGTACTCAATGGAGGCAAGATTCGGATGATTTAACAGAGATTTGGGGTATTACCTGAATTGGAATGTGGTAGTATTATCAAGGAATTTTGATGTCTAATGAAAGCCAATAGTTAGGCTAATTCTTTTTTTTCCTTAAGTGTGGCTAATGGAAAATATATATTAACATGTGGTTCATGAATAATGGCATTTGTAAATGAGGTAAAATTAATGAAGCACAACGTGAATTCAACCTTATTAATAGTTATTCTATTATAGATTGATTCAATATGTTATAGTAATACGATTGTTTGATTTACTGAATGCTTATTTTGTGGAATAGTCGGTTTCGACCTTTTTTGACTTAAAGTCGAAATAGCCATTCTGCACCTTTCTTATTGAATGTCTAATTTCGACTTTGGGTGAAATACAAAATTGTTTTAAAAGATTTAAATCTCTTTTATCAAAGATTCAAATCCCTTATTGTTATTTCATTCTATTCAATTTCATTTTATTTAAACTCTAATTTTTTCTCACAAAATAGCTATTACATATAAAGTTTTACTCTATTTTAGTGAACCAAATATATCATTAAATATTATGAACTTGTATATGTGTTTACAAAACTAGCAATATGAATCTAGAGAGTTAATTATTAAAGATTATTCTAATTAATTCACACTATCATTATTACAAAATAACATTTAATAAATATAAAATTTTAATTTTAATATCGATAATCTATTTTATTATCTTTAGTCTATATTTTCCTTGGTAAAAAAGTAAACTAACAATCTAAGAAATGCATGAAAGATAAGTTATAGAATAGCCATTCGAATTTTTATGTTAAATATCTAATGTAATTCTTCTCTTCTTCGAGACAAAATAATAGTATAAGAAAATTCTAATGTAATTAAAATAATAAAAATAAAAATTAATATATGTCAAAATATAGCCAAATATCCAATTTTAAACTAATAATACGTACATGGCTAAGAAACTTTTGATAATCATGCAATGATTTCTTTTGCCCTTTTTCTTCAAAATACTATATAAGACTATATGAACACATGTTTTGATTAATAAGAAATTAAAAAAAAAAAAAAACTTGTGTTGATTTCTTCCACGCAGCTCGTGTCTTTACAACTTGGATGAATGTTAGCCGCCCGACCAGAATATAATATATATATATCAGAATTATTAATTGTCCTAAAAGTATAAAGGGCAGTCCAATCGTGGGAATTTATTCATTCGCTGCCCCCTTTTTGTGTATGTGTCTAAGGGGAATGCACCCAGAATACAAATTAAAATTTATTAATTAGTCTAATAATTACACAATTTCTACGTGTAAAGGACATAGTCCAGAGAAGTTGTCTCCAAGTCCACATTCAACTATCTCGTGCTATAGAATAGAAGTGTTTTTTAAGGGCCGAACAGAGTTCGGATCAAGTTTATTTATAACATTAGTTATTTTATATATTTATTTAAATTTAATTTAAATATTTTTAATTAAATAATTTAAATTCATTTACTTTATCACATTAATTTAAGGTAGAAATTATAAAAAAATCTGTTTTATATTAATCTTTAATAATTTTGTATTGTTTATTATGTTTTTGGACATAGACAATTTAATATATTTTTTAAAATATTTATGCTATAAAATATATATTTAATCTTTATATAATATAAATTACATACTCTATATAAAAAATATATTATATATTTGAAAAAAATTACGTTTGGACTTTGAATACGAGATTAAAGCTCAACTCATTTTTTCAATGAATCTCTCTTTTTATCTAAATCTATTTCACATTTATTTTCGAACAAACCTAAATATCATACAAATATTAAAATTTAAACAAGTTACCAACCATTAATAGATTTACCATAGAAAAACTAACAAAAATAAATAAATAAATAAAAATAAAAAACAAATGAAATCTTCTTCTTCTTCTTCTTCTTTTCCTCTTAAATTTTATGGGGATTATAGTTTAAAAATTTTAGTTTAAACAACCTGAAAGAAAAATGATCATGTAGAACCATACAATAAACATGATGTGATTAAATTGCAGGAGAAAATACAATTGCAATATCTAAAGTATGGTGTAACGACATAGGAATGGAGATCATATGGTATAGCCTTTTAGATCTATAAATGAATAATTAGAAATTTGTAGATAAAATAATATTTACACATAATTAATATAAATAAAAAAATAGTCGTTAAATTGTTATTGTCCTTTGTATATCAATGCATGGTCAGCTATTGAGCAAAAATAAATAAATAAATAAAACTGTTTCCTTGCACTATAATAAACCTTTTTAATTAATGCATCAATGTATATGCATTTTATTTTGGCTTTGACAAATCTCACCTTAAAAGAAACTCCTTCTTGATAGAGCGTCAAATATTGGTCTACTTACAAATTAAACCCCACAAGTTTAAGTAATTATTGTATGATAAAAGATTCAATTAGCAGGTGTTTATGAACATTTATCTTAACAAATAAAAAATTCACTTGCCTGACCCTGTATTTGTTTATGACATTTTTTTTTCCTTACCAATGCGTGGGAGAATCATTACCGTACAGAAATTAACAATGGTCAAAGAGTTTGAACAAAGATTTGGAAACTTACATGATCAGCACTTGTTTAAACCTATGGGCTTTGCAAGAATAGTCAAAAGAAAGGCTCTGAATTTTTTAGTCTTTGAACAAACACGGTATTGGAAATTATTAACAATTGGAAAAGACAATGCGACAAAGATCATTTTCTTCACCTGCTACATAAACTAAGATTAAAGTCATAACAGAACAAAAATGGAAAAGTTCTTAAGTTTGTTTACGGAGGAGGTCAAACATTGTTTATCTTTAAGTATCAGGTGGTCGTAAGTGTCGATATTTCTTTCATGTCAAATCGTTTAGCATTTCAATCTATCGATGCGAACTCAAAAACCCATGCCTCTTCTTGTCTCCTTTCTCGTACCGCATATGTATGCCATGGTTATAATAAATGGTAACTATACTTAGCCCACTGCTGTGGTAGCTGTTGTTTTTTTTTCCCCTTGCAAATTGAAAATTCTTTACGTGAATAGGGAACCGGCAGTATGGAACAAAGAATCAAAGAGAAAGGGTCAATGTTTTCACGTATATAAATAGCAATATACTAGGGTTATTGAAAGCAAGCTTTCAAAATTCACTAAGTTGCTTTCATTTGTTGTAATCTTTGCTGCTTTCAATATTTACGTTTCTTAAAGTTTGGTTTTGCTTGTAATTCTCTGATATATACACTACAGTGAAAATTTCCTGAAAACTAAACTGTTCTGTTTATGTTCTTTTGCCAAAACCCAAACTTGAAAATATGAAGTTTGGGAAGGAATTTGCATCTCAAATGGTGCCGGAATGGCAACAAGCATACATGGATTATGATTTTCTCAAGACACTTCTAAAAGAAATCCATGGTTTCAAGCAAAGGACACGACCACCGGCCACCCCTGGTGGCCTGAAACGAAAGCTGACGTTGTACAGAGCTTTCAGTGGCCTTGTCCAGAGAAACAACCAGCCCAGCAGTCCATCTTCGCCAGATATCGAAGATCAACCCATTTTGGTGAACTCTGTCAACCGAGATGGTTCCCAAAGTTATGAAACAACTTTCCTTATGCAAGCCGACGATGGGGGAGAATACGAGTTGGTCTTCTTTAGAAGGCTTGATGATGAGTTCAATAAGGTGGATAAGTTTTACAAGTTGAAGGTGGAAGAGGTGACGAAAGAGGCTGAGATCTTGAACAAGCAAATGGATGCTTTAATTGCTTTTAGAATTAAAGTGGAGAATCCTCTAGGATGGTCATGGCAAGACAGGTCTGGTGAAATGACCCGTCTTGCCTCGGATGTTGCTGCCTCTACAGCTGCATTGGCTGCTTCTACTCCAGCTGGTGCTAGGGCAAGCAGTAAGTCATGCAGCACAAGCACAAACATGTTTAATATTTAATTTCTATGTTGCTTCAACTCTTTATTTCTTTTGAAGTATTTGTATCAGATCTTGAGTTTGAATAACATAGATTTGAGTAACATAGGTTAATTTGAGCTAAAATAAAATCTTGGGATGACCCAATTTTATGATTGCCTTTTTGGTTGATTTGCAGGAAGAGTTGAACACATGGAGGTTATAGAAGAGGGGCCAAGCATCCATGAAGAATCAGATGAGGATAAAGAAGACAAAGAGAGCAACCATATGAAACAAAATGTTAAAGTTGAAAAGCCAGTGATCAATAACCTTAAGGGTCGTAAACCAGCTCCATTACAAATACTAAACCATGTTAAAATGAACAACACCCTCGAGACCCCTCGATCAACCATTAAAGGTTTTCTAAACGTCCCTAAGCAGGCTGAGCTGAAGTTTAATAGGGAAAATCTGAAGAAAGTTGAGGACCAACTTAAGCGAGCTTTTGTTGAATTCTACCAAAAACTGCGCCTTCTTAAAAGTTATAGGTATGATATGATTACACCGCTGCTTTATAGTAATGATTGGATCACTTTCACCGTTTCATTTGAATTATATAATCCTGACTGATTCGTTGTGATTGAACAGCTTCTTAAATACATTAGCCTTCTCAAAAATCATGAAGAAATATGACAAGGTACATATATATATATATGTACACACATAGTTATATACATACTTACAGCTCTTTTCATTAATCAATTTCCATCGATTACATGCCAAATTAGATTGTCTTTAACAATATTTTGTTCCTCATGCTTGCAGATCACTTCAAGGAATGCCGCAAAATCTTACATGAATATGGTCGATAATTCTTATCTAGGTAGCTCCGAAGAGGTGAAAATTTCTTATTTGCTAAAATTAAAGTTTTCAATTAATTAAAAGCAGTCATTAAGGAGTTAATGCCTTAGATTACTGATAATTGGCATGTTTAATCACAGGTTACTAAACTTATGGAGAGAGTTGAAGCTACATTCATCAAGCATTTTGCAAACTCGAACCGCAGCAAAGGAATGAGCGTTTTAAGACCAAAAGCTAGGAAACAAAGGCATAGAATAACATTTTCTACTGGTAGGACTTGAACTTCATATATATAGGGAATTAGTGATCAAAGATATATAACTCTTTGCGATTCTTTTTCATGGGAATATTCTCAGGTTTCTTTGCTGGTTGCACATTTGCTCTCTTAGTAGCACTTATTCTGATTATTCGTGCCCGAAATATCATGGGTCAGGAAGGAAGGATCCAGTACATGGAAACCATGTTCCCTCTTTACAGGTACTGTTTGGCTTAAATGTTTATTGTTTATCATCTAATTGTCTTGGCTACCAATACCATCCCCACTCACCTACCTTTAGATTCGGCCCCTGTAATTCGAGTTACTTCAGTGTAGTCCATTTGTTTGACAAGCTTTTACAAAAATCTTGCAGCTTATTTGGATTCATTGTTCTACATATGGTTATGTATGCTGCCAATGTCTACTTATGGAGGCGGTATCGGGTTAATTATGCATTCATATTTGGTTTCAAGCAAGGAACAGAACTAGGATACAGAGAAGTGCTCCTTGTAAGTTTTGGTCTTGCAGCATTGGCACTTGCTAGTGTGCTCTCAAATCTTGATATGGAGATGGATCCCAAAACAATGGATTATGAAGCATTCACCGAAATTATCCCTTTGATCTTGGTGGTGGTAAGATTATTTAATTTGTTCCTAATGAAAGTAACTGTTTTTTGCCACCCCTTTCCACAGATATATATAAAATTAATTAATTAATTAATGAATTAACAACTGATATCAGATTTCTTCTTTGCTTTGCAGCTTGTGTTTATTATTCTGTTCTTGCCATTCAATATCTTATATCGATCGAGTCGTTTCTTCTTCCTCACATGTTTGTTCCATTGTATCTGTGCCCCTCTCTACAAGGTAAAACAGAGATAGCTGAAGATTTCATGGAATAGAAAAACAAACACATGAACTTAGACATGATCGGTCTAATTAATCCATTAACGACTTTCTACTGCAGGTCACACTCCCAGATTTCTTCCTGGCAGATCAGTTAACTAGCCAGGTTCGTGACTTGAAACTTGCTGTTTGACAACTTCATATATATGTTTGAAATGGTCATTGATAACAGAAGTTTTCATCCCCTTTCATTTGTTTCAGGTACAAGCATTTAGAAGCCTTGAGTTCTACGTTTGCTACTATGGTTGGGGAGACTTTAGACATAGACGAAATAGCTGCAAAACCAACGACGTATTCAACACTTTTAGCTTCATTATTGCTGTGATTCCATATTGGTCTCGCCTCCTTCAGTGCCTACGTCGTTTGTTCGAAGAGAAAGACCCCGTGCAAGGACACAATGGGCTGAAATATTTCATCACGATCGTAGCCCTTTGTTTAAGAACTGCTTACAGTCTTAACAAGGGGTTAAGTTGGGAAATATTAGCTGTCATTCTCTCAGTTGCTGCTGCAATTTTTGGTACTTACTGGGACCTTGTCCATGACTGGGGACTTCTACAGCGGCATTCTAAGAACCGATGGTTGAGAGACAAACTCCTTATCCCTAGAAAAAGCGTATACTTTGGTGCCATGGTGAGCATAAAGAAAGAGTAAATCTAATATTAGCTTAGAAATTCTATTTAGTATCTGTCTAACAACGTTTATTCATTTAAATTGTTAGGTCCTCAATGTTGTGCTGAGGTTTGCATGGTTGCAAACAGTGTTCAATTTCAATTTGTTTGATTTGCATAGACAAACCTTGATCACAATAGTCGCCAGCCTTGAGGTCATTCGGCGTGGCATATGGAATTTCTTCAGGTAACAAACATGTCTTTTCTTTTCCCCCTATTTTATCTGATAAAATTCGATCTCAAGATTGAATCCCTTTTAACCTTCTGCTACCATTATTTTCAGGTTAGAAAACGAGCATTTGAACAACGTGGGAAAGTACCGTGCATTCAAGACAGTGCCATTACCTTTCAACTATGATGAAGATGAAGACAAAGATGAATAAGTTGTTCGAATTCAACAAAGGAAGCACAAAGAACTAAGTGAAAACGAACAATTTTTTTCTCTGAAGGCGGCAGTAGAAAATTTGTTATTACTCGTATCATTTGGTTCTTTCTCCTTGTAGATGCTGTTTATCCTACAGTTTTTGGAGGTGAAATGTTTTCTTGGACATGTATTTATCAGCTTCAACGTCTAATAAAATTGTCAAAACATGCTACTTTGAACCAAATTGAACAGGAAAGTTAACTCAGGGGGATAAAACATGATTGCTTGAATGTGGAAAACGGTAAGATTGTATTGAATGGGAGCCAACATTTTTGGAGATTTGATTCAGTCATGAAAATCTAACTTACAATCATTTCTCCTGTAAATATTCAATAGCTAGGCTACACAATGGCATAGAAAATCCTTTAACACTCTTTTGACAACATGTCACCATTTCAAATCATAAACAAATACATATATAATATAAGTACAATCAATTTTTTTATATACTTAAAATATCATATTTTCGTATTTAATATGTGTTTAATGCAGATGCCGAAATTGAGTATATTAAAGAACTTGAAAAGTCGGGTACCATAGCGGTAAAAAACTAATTACACAAACAATACTAGGGGAGGACTGGAGGTGGGTGAAAAAACCTATCTAACAGCTCAGATTGAATTAACTATGTGATGGGCATGTGGAGACCCGCACCCAACCTGCGAGGTATTGTCTGCTTTGGTCAATTGTACCTCACGGTTTTATCCTTAAAAAGTGCCTTATAAATATAGGCTTAAGTCTCAACATATATATCATGACAGAGATTCTCGATGTGGAATTAGGGTGTTACAAACTCCTCCGTTTTAAAGCTTGACGTCCTTGTTAAGCTTAATACGGAATAGACAGAACCAGGATTGCACTATGATATCATTTGTGGAAATCCGCATGCAACCTACGAAGTATTGTCCGCTTTGGTTCATTGGACCTCACGATTTTATCCCTTAAAGGTGCCTCGCAGGTATAAGCTTAAGTCTCAACATATATATCATGGCAAATTCTCAAAGATTCTCGATGTGGGATTAGAGTGTTACAAACTCTTCCCGTTTTAAAGCTTGACATCCTCATCAAGCCCAATACAAAATAGACAAAACCAATACGAAGCAAGCAGAACTAGGATCACACCAGGCGTTGGGATTTTAGGAGTGGCTTCCACCGTCTAGCACTTAGCTTCCGTAGGATTCTAGAGGTGGCTCCCACAGTATGGCACTTAACTCTCGCTAGCTGGTGATTACGCTTTGATACTATTTGTGGAGACTTGCACCCAACCTACGAAGTATTATCCACTTTGATCCAATGAACTTTACAGTTTTATCCCCAAAAGGTACCTCGTAAGTATAAGCTTAAATATCAATATATATCATGAAAGATTCTTAAAGATTTTCGATATAAGATTGTCGATATAAAATTGAAGTGTTACGAGACACTAAACATTCAATCTGACTCATCATAAAATAGGCGTCAAATTAATATGGGCCACTCAGTTTTAGTTCTATATGGCACGTGGTGTTCAATGTCACTCTTTTTTGAAAACGTCAGAGAAGTAGAAAATGCTAATATATAATAAAATTCGCTGAATCAAAAGCTTTATTTTATTTTATTTTTTGGGAAGAACTTATTCTGAGCAATTTCTGGTGATCAAATGCCAAATGGCATATCGTACATTGCCCATTCAAATTTTGCTGAATGAATTATATATCTATCTTAATTATGGGTTGGATTAGGCTAATTTGGTCATGAATTGGATCTTGGTGCAAATACACAGACATGATACCACTCAATGCACAAGATTTCTGCAGAGAGGTGTACGGAGTCGGCCACGGTCTGAATTTTTTTATTTAAATTTAGATATGTCAGCATAAAATTCATTTCATTATTTAAAATAATATTAAAAATTTTAAAAATTATTTTTATAATTAAATTTAAATAAAAATTATTTTACTAAATAAACAATAATTTGAATCAGATTGACTTATTAAATTGCTTAATAACTTATCTAAACATAAGCTAATAAAAATTGAGCTTGTTAATTTATTTGTCCTATGATTAAACATGATTCTTAGTATAAGTAGGTTTTTGATAAAAGTGTTGATGTATGTAGATTTTCTCCTATTTTACACAAAGTTTGTTTTCGAAATTCGAATCTACGATGAAACGGATAATAAGTAAACATTTAATCATTGTGTCAAGTATTACGTTCACGAAAAGAAATGCGATGGTAAGACATAATTAGTTGGGTGATTAGTGGATTAGTCACAAGGGAAACACTCTTTTTAAGAGGAGAATTAAACTAAAGGCTAAAAGGCTCGAAATTATTGGTCATCTATGGCAGACAAGAGAATTTTATTCTTTGGTAGATGACAAAGAAGATCAATTTTATTTACTTTACGAGAAGATTATGTTTTTTTTTAAGAAAGAAAAAAGGGTAAAAAATTTCTTCAATCGAATCACCTTAGGGTTGCATAATTTTGCACTGTGGTTAAAACAGTGCTCAATTAAGCATCTAGGTTTAGTTTATTTAAGCCATTTTACCAACGATTTTGGGTACCATTAATTGACTAACAACAAATTCATGTAGAGGTAATTGTCATCTTTATTATCAAATCAAAAATATTGCTTGAATTAGTCTGATATTCTCCAAATGTAATCGAAGGGTGTGTGTAATGATGGTCTTAATTAAATAACGGTCCTGATTAAACCATAAACACAAAATCCCTCAACGAACCTTCTTATTATTATTATTATTATTTTTTGTTTTGAGTTAACGATTAGAAATCTCAGTTTTAATCTTTGGAACACTCTAAAGCTTAAACTAATTATGACAGACCAAAAGTTTTCAAGGTGCTCTGTTCTTCACCCAACACAGTGAGTAGTTGGAAATGCTTTTAGAGCACTTGGTAAAGTTCCAAAATTTTTGTGATGAATCTTGAGGTAAGGGTAGTTAGGACAGTTAAAAAGAGTTAAAAGACATTGGAGTAGCAAATCTAGTCTAAAGATTCTAAGTATCATCACGCTTTTTCAGGCAGAAACTCCTTTGATGACGGGCGTGAATCAGCCCTTCCTTCACGCCCTCTCCAAGCGAGTGGCTGGCTTTACCTTTCTTCCATAAACAATTCACAATTCTAAAACTTTATTCTGTGTGTCAAAAAAAGAAAAAATTGAATGAATCCAGGGAAAGAAGACAACACTCAGAAATCAGAACGAAACACCAATGCTTCCTTTCTTTTAATTTTGTTGGGTCTGTCTTACTTACACTCTTTACTGCTTTTAATTCGAGTTTTTTCTTTTGGGTCGTGAAGGGAGAAAGTGAAAGTGAAGTTGGAAAACAAAGGCAATCGGCAATTGCAATTTGGGGACATTTGATGTGGGTTTAAGGTCACAATAAGATATGATTAGGCATATATGATGGCCACTACAACAACATACCACATGGGGGGGTTGAAGAGGCAGTCAGAAAAATGAAAAGAAAAGAGGGATGGAGACATTTTGTTTAAGAAAATCTAATTATATCATTTTTAATTCTACAACTAAAAAGTTTGATTTGATGTGAGCTTAAGGTCTCGATTAAAAATGATTAAGAACACCAGAAACCTGTTGTAGAGAGTATGAAGCTTTTTGTGGTACCTAAAACTTAATTTCATTAGGAATAAACGATTCGTTATTTCAATGATTTGACAACCCCCTTCTTTATCAGAACTTAGTTATGGTAAAAATATACTAAATTTAAACTTGAATTTAATTTAATTAATTTATAAAATTATTTTCAAATATCATATTTAATAAGATTAAAATTTAAATTATAATATTTATAATTTATTTTTTTTATTTTCAAAAGATTAATTATACTAAATTTGTTGGGTATTTGGTAATAAGATTGAAACTACATTAAATCATAATCATAAAAAAGAATGCTGAAAATAATTATTAGCTTGTGAGTCAAAAATTAACATGACTTTTAGTTGCAAGAGAATCAAAATCCAGAAATTGGGCATTAGGGCTCAACAGTGTATCCCAACTCCCAAGCAACAGTGAAATGTGTGAGGAAACAGGGGAAAAAAAAAAAAATCTACTGAGGCATAAAGTGGTCAGTAAGTATTTAGTGGAGATTGAACAGTCCAGTTCAAACCTAAAAAGCTTCAGACGAAACAAACAAAAAAGCGAAAAAGAAAAAAAAGAACAGTTTGAGATGAAAAGGATGTTGGGAACTTTTAGCTTTCGACATATAATATACAAAGGATAAGATGGTTATTGGCCGTTAAAGGTTCAATATATTGATATATATTTTGCCCCTTCCCAAAGTGATTAATTTGTGCTTTCGTTTGATCTGATATTATTTCCTAGCAGTTTTTTTAATGGGGAAAAGAGGGAGATGGAAATTTTTATGGGGCTTTCTTCAATTTTTTTACGTTGATTAAAGTTTCAAACTATAAGATTAGCAGTTTACTATAATTAATTCTTTTACCTTCTTTTTTTTTTTTTTTTTCCGGGATGAACACTTTTATTTGTCTTGTATGAGATAAATAGAGTTTATTTAAACTTTTATTTATTATGATCTAATATAAATTTAATCATCATTCGTAAATATAATTTTAATAATTTATGATTAAATCTTATATATATGAATAGTAATAATTAATATATTAAAAAATAATAGATGAGATCTCGAACCGACAAAATTTTCCTTTCTCGCCTCTTGCTCGGGAAGTTTTCATCCTTGTAGCATTAAAACAGGCAAAATAGCCTATACAAAATGGTCGAAAAAACATGACATCTAAGGAAACTAGAACCGAAAATTTTCAGCTTTCAAGCAACTTATAATTAGTGAACTAGATTTACAGATAGTGTAGTAGCACGGTCAAAGGAAAGGGTTTTTCTTTTTTTAATAAAAGAATTCGTAATTTGGAGATATATAAAAAAAATCTTAAATTTAAACCTTAAATATATTGGATTTAAATTCTTTAAAAAATAACTGAACGGAGCAATTAGATTAAGTCAATATTAAAAAAAAATGTGATAATATTAATCAAGTTGGATGCGTGTTTTTCAATTTTAGATTATTTTGCTCATCAAATGGCACTTTAACTTCGAGTAAATTGAAGGAAGCTAAAAGAAAAAAAATGTTTAAAGAAACCTATAATTGATTAATTAAATTTTCAAACAAATGATTTGTTATGTAATTATCATTTAAAATTATCATACATAATAATATTTTCACTTAATTAATTAAAAATAATAAATAAAATTATCAACTATTATATTTAATATAATATTTATTAATATATTAATTAATCTTAAATAATTTTTTTTAAATTATTAGTTAACAAATCTGATTTAAAATTCAAGTTAATAATTACCTTATTAGAAAAGATCAAAAGATGGATGCCATGGTCATAATTGATGACAAAAATTATGAAAACTATTCAATCCTTTTATATTATGAGTTAATGACTTGTTCTTGTTCCTTCACTATAATTTGTTGTCGGGATTTCTAAAGGGTAATACTCATCAAGGAAAAAAATATATTTTTATATAAATACTCAAGCATTGACAAAAAAAAAAGTATTGTCCGACGATCTTCAACCAATCTCTCTTCTAATTAAGCCTGTTTTGCAGGAGCTCATCAGTCAATTTACTCAAATTTTGATTTCCCAATTCTCATCCCCTCAAGAAAATTGCAAAAATAATAATGACCATGAAGTCAAAGCAAGAACTCCCTTTCAACTCTATTAGAAATCCTCTTAATTTATGCTACCCAACTTCCAAATTCATCGAATATAAATATACATTTGATATAATATATTTAATTTTTAATAATATTTTATATGTTTAATGTTCTTATATCCAAATATTTTTGTTAGGCTTATATATTATTGATACCGTTTCGTCAATAAAAATGAAAACTAAGTCTAAATTATTATAGTATAAATACCTACAGTATTGGTTCCAACAGCTCAGAACTACCAAGATATTGTTGATTTCGTTCCCATGCAATAGAAAAAACGACATAGAAAAAACCAAGCAAATCCAACAGTGCTTAAAAAAAGAATAAAAATGTAAAAACCATAGAGATTCCGAATACGTCAAGCTGCAGTAGTTGCGGATATAAATTTAAGTCTGATAAGATGAGATTTAGATTAATTGAGTCATACGCCGAGAATCACGGTCCTGTTATTTGGCCAGCCAGAGCCAGTTAAGAAAATCCTGGTTTCTTTGGTTGTATCCCTTTAATTTGTGAAACATGCAAGATCGTGTCTTGTTTTATAAGATCATGATTTGCCTAATCATCCTCAGCCTACATGGATGGCTTTCATTTTCATGCCCCATTTTTTTTTATGATTAAAGATGTCAGGATTTTATCTTTAATTATTAAAATTAAGAGCCTAATACTATGTGCTTTCATTGCTGACGTAGAAATGTCCTGGATTAGTTTTATTTAATCAATGAAAGCTAAGTTTATGGAACTTTATGGATAATCAAACTCTTAATGACATGATATTCTGCTCTCAATCAGTTGCCAGAAAAAAAAAAGGTCATAATAGCTCTTGCCGCTTTAGTTTTGTTTCTCCATTATTAGATTTTAGGGCAATTTTCCATTGAAAAAAACTACAATACCATGCAGTTACGAGTTGACCTGTCCATGAGCTGATTAGATTATTGTGCGAAATTTTTTTATATTTTCTGCTTAAAATCGAATCATTGTTAATAAATTATTAAAAAAGTTAAAATCATTTTTATATGAATATATATATTTTATAATTAAATTTAAATAAAAAGTTTAATTATTAAATAATAATTCAGGTTAATCTAAATCGAAATTAATAAAAAAACTACATCTGAAACTTGACTAGATAGGGAACTTAACTCATGAATAGATCTAGTTTTAAGCCATAAAAACTACTTTGTTTAAGCTACAGTGTGTTTTTTCTTTTAACAAATATGTCCCTTTGTTTATTAAAGACTTTGTAAAAAAATTATAAATTTTATTTATAGAACATATCATAACATATTGAAGTTATGAAAAAAAATTATAAATATTAAGAATAATATATCTCAAATTTATTAAATATCATCTCGAAAAATAATAGTATGAACCAAATATATTAAACCTTTTGTTCAAAAGCTTTCAAATTTGTTTAGAGTAGGTAAGTCATTCAATCTTAGTGGAGGGGCAAGATGTGCTGTACAATACAAAATATACACTCGAAATTATTATGACCATATAGTCTCAACCCAAGCCTCCCCATAAAATTCTATAAATCCCCCCTCCTGATTTTCTTCACTAACTGCCTCACATTTATCTCACAGCTCAAATTGTCACACTTGCTATTCTTCATGTAATATTCTTATCCCTTTTAAATTTCCTTTTCAACATAATAGTCTTATGGTTTAATAAAGCACTACAAAGAAAAAGAAGGATGTTACCATTTTCAGCTATGTTTTTATAATTGGAGGTTTCAACCAAGTGCTTAGAAGTTCACTTGCTTGTGTGCAGGAAAATGGCTTTTGCCGGAGTTTTCTTGTTGGGTTTCCTAGCAATGGTCTCAGCAGTTCATGGATATGGTGGTGGTTGGATTAATGCTCATGCCACCTTCTATGGTGGAAGTGATGCTTCAGGAACAATGGGTATACGCGCACCAAATGAAGCAACCTTGTTCCTGTACGATAGTAGCTAAATGGAACCCACTCATTTGACTAATTCTTTTCAAGTTTATTTTTCAGGTGGAGCTTGTGGTTATGGAAACGTGTATAGCCAGGGCTTTGGAACAAATACTGGAGCTTTGAGCGCAGCACTGTTCAACAATGGCTTGAGCTGTGGGTCTTGTTATGAGATTAGGTGCATGAATGATGGCAAGTGGTGCCTGCCTGGCTCCATTGTGGTCACAGCCACCAATTTCTGCCCTCCAAATAATGCTCTCCCTAACAATGCAGGAGGCTGGTGCAACCCTCCTCTGCATCACTTTGACCTTTCTCAGCCGGTCTTCCAACATATTGCTCATTATAGAGCTGGGATTGTGCCTGTTGCTTACAGAAAGTATGCAGCTTAGTAGTGTTTTGATTTTCTAATACTTTAATGTAGGGTCAAATTTGAAGTAATTTTGTCTCTATTTCCCTTTTCTCCCCTGTTAAATGAGCTTTCCAAAGAGGGGTTATTTATATCTTGAGACAATCAAACCACACTTCTACCATTTCCTCAGGGCGAACATATTGTTTTTTTATCTTTAACAGATACTAACGGTTATTGTTTAGTAACATCACTTACCTTCGGTGGCGGGTTCTGGTTTTTTGTGTAGGGTACCATGCAGGAGAAAGGGAGGCATCAGGTTCACGATTAATGGCCATTCCTACTTCAACCTAGTCCTCATCACCAACGTTGGCGGTGCTGGTGATGTACATGCGGTGGCCATCAAGGGCTCCAGGACTGGCTGGCAGGCGATGTCTAGGAACTGGGGCCAGAACTGGCAAAGCAACAACTATCTCAACGGGCAAAGCCTCTCATTTAAGGTCACAACCAGCGATGGCCGTACTGTGGTCTCATACAATGTTGCTCCTGCTGGTTGGTCCTTCGGCCAGACCTTCACTGGCAGCCAGTTTCACTAGCCGGTAGCCACCAATTAACATATATTTCCTTTAAATGTTTGAAGTATCTACCAAGCATCCAAACTACTCTAAATAGTATATATTTAAGGGGACCCAATATTGGGCCTCTTGGGTCAAAATAGCACTTTATCGTTTTGGGTTTACATTCATTATGGGGTTGAGTGTGCTTTTTGAAGGACACTAGTATTTTTAGGGTTATTTTTGCTTGTGTTGTTTGTAAAGCAGGAGATGACAGAGGTGGAGTTACTGCCACCCTCCACTAGTAATAGCTAGGATCCTCTTTTTTCATCCTTTTGGGATTTTGAGAAGCATTGTTTTGGCTTGTAAGTTCATTTTGATCAGCTTTTGGCTGAATATGTTCTTGGCTTTTATTTGTACGAGATTATATTGTAAATCTGCAATTTAAACTAGTAATGGAAAATCCACGTTCATCCTCATTTCTATTATTTCTGCAGTACTGCTTATGATAAAAGGAAAAAAGGAAAAAAACAAATAATTGTCAAAATAATTAACCCAATTACTCTTACAGTTCAAAGTGTTAATAATCCAGCACCTTATTATTCAAATTCGTGAGCAGGATATAGCTTTTGAAAACATGTAAAAAGCCACAATTCCTACGTAAAATTCAGTGTAAAACATCACAGCTTAGATAAAAATCTAAATGAAATTTTGGATGACATGTCAAAAACAGAATCAGTTAATTCCAATGTTTTTAAATCTTTGTCTCGTCTACCGTCGGGTTAAATTCTTATGCTTTCTTGTCATTTCCAGGGAAAGTGACGAGAATTAAATTCTCGCATATAAATCTATGTCCCAAGCCGCAAAGCTAGTTTCAAGCCAACTGAACAAGAGATAAAATAAAATAAAATAAAATAAATCCCGTTCTTTATTTGTGTGATAATTAGAGTTGAAAACCTTGAAAATCCTAATTTTATATACCTACCAATATAAATAATATGAGAATAAAATTTATGAATAATGGAACAAATTAGTACGCGTCCATTGTACTTTGTTAGGTAGTGCCTTCAGGGTTCAGACTTGTGGGCTATGAAAAGAGAAAAATAGGTAAGATTTCATACCAGTGCTTGTTTCTTTGCCAACTTGTCCCATACCTCACGCCCTGTTTCACTGCAGATTTTGCTTCCCAGATTCAAATCTACTCAACGAGGAAAAAATAATAAAACTTCAAGTCCCATCATCATTGTTATTTTTTTATTGTAAATGTATTGATTCATCGTTAATTTTAATCAAAGAATTGCGGACACATTTTTAATTAAGTTGCATCATTGTGATTGCGGATATAATAAATTAATTACAACAAATATTAATCAAAAATATCAGTAACGAGAGATTTTCAAAAAAATTAAAAAATGGTCTTAGCGTTGTGATCCAACCGTTATTTAAAACTTTGATTTTAATCTCATTATTAAAATTATTAATCTAACTGATTGAGAGAACAATTTAGGCATTTTTATTCTATATATTTATATATCATCTTTCTTTTCAAAAACAGACCTTTGGTCACTTCAAATCAAAGACAAACTTTCTATAATTTTTTCTTTTGCAAACATTTCATGTTTTGAAATTATGGTGTAGCAATTAATGATTAGGATATTGCAAAGTGTAGTGTGCAATTTTCTCTTCATCTCAAATCACAATCTTCTCAATCCCAAAACAAGCCCAACTGATACAGTGACTTTTCCATTATTTTAGTGATTCATGATGCTAAAGAACGGTTCATCTCCTTCTCTTTAAGCCCCAACTTTTGCCTTGAATCAAAATTGTGTTGCCTGGGCCCTTGAACATGGCTTCTGGATATCCTTTTTAATTTCATTCAAAAAGTCACTAAAATATCAAAATCCAGCTGAGCTGTGTACATGTTTCTTTGGTCAAATGTCTAATACCTGGTTGTTAGCATGTCAAGGTTTCAAAGAAATGGAACTTTTCAGAGCTGAGACAACGCTTTTCCCAGCACACCTTATGGATCCTGTCTGGGATTGTAAAAGATTAGAGAGGCATTAGCTATAATGATATGATTTCATGAAATAGGAAGTGAATTTAAGTGTTCTAAATTGGTGTGATCCAGCTTGGTTTGGGGGGGGGGGGGAAGGGATGATGTCCCAATCTCCACAACATTCTTGAGTCCGTGCTTTATTTTTATCAATGTCACTGTAGACTTAGTGAAGAAGTACCTTGGGTTCAGGGATGCTATAATTAATACCTCCTGGTATCAACTTCGAATTTGCGTGAGATCGTGTTTGAGTTTCTTTAACTTGTATAAAGGACATTGCTTAATCCAACATTGCAGAGTTTCTTTTTGAAGTCTAATTATAGTCAAGAACAGTAAAATTAATTAGTGAATTTTTAATAAAAAGATAGATGATCTTAACTCGGTTAATGGGATGAATGGTAACATCATTCTTCTGCAATTTCTCAGTTAGTTGCTGCAGCAAAATAACCAATACATGTATAAGAAACAATAAGACGTTTCAATTACTCAAAAGTTGACTTAGCATGATTTATGTCAAACATAAACAATTATGAGTAGATGGGTGTGAGTGAGAAAGAAAGAGAGCGACTGTGCTGGCCATTGGTACAAGCCGCTCAGCACATGAGATCAGAGTGATGCATGAGCAAGGGTCAATTTGTAACCTATGTTACTCAGACTCGAGTATATTTTTGACATAGCAATGTTCCATGTTTTTCAAGTTCTTCCATTTATTTGGAGGGTCTTAGGAGGGCCCATACCAATGGTTAGATATACGTCAAATACAAATACTTCAAGAAAAAAGAAGAGTCAAAAGCAACATAACTTGTATAAGCAGAGATTTAAATCCCATATTTGTGAATGTATTGTATTTCAAGTCTCTATATTATTCTAGAAAAATATTTTGATAATTTCAAAATTGGGAGTTAATTACACGGAGAGGCTAAACAGTTCACCATAGGTTCTAGTTATCTTTCTTGAAATGCTTTTTATTCTTCATAAACTCTCTTGGAATGAAGAAACTCAACTCAAGCTTACATTCTATATTACTTGTTCGGCACAAATTGTGATAAAGTCAATCACATATCTGCTGAACTTTAATGCCAATCTGGTTAGATCCGCCATATTAAACAACTCCTTTCATTTCAACCAGTTAAATGCCATTCACAGAATTGAGAACCATGGTCCGTGGTTAATTTTACTCTCTTTGTTTGCCGAAGGATGGAGAAACTAGCTATAACTTCAGTTGCTATTACTCATCTTCCATGCATCAACTAATGCAACTGTAGGCACCCATTTTCTGACATTCTCAGAACATATAGCAGAATCCATGACTTGCTGCTACTCTTACCCTAGCAACGAGAGCAGGAGCGGCCTTCTAGAAGGAGAAATATGATATTAATTTCAGCAACAAAAGATACAGATTACATAATTACTGAATAATGCAGGTGATCTGCTGAAGAATACCAAGAGAGAAAAAGTGATTTAGTTACAGATTTCATTTCAGGATATCTGAAAGTTGTACCATATCCTAGTATATCTCTTTGTTACTTTCAAGCTATATTTATTACAGTTGCACATCAAAATATGTGCATGAAAACCTAGTTTACCGGTTGTGGTCGAGGCAAAAACACCCACTTATATTGTCGCAGGAGAGATTGAGGCAGTTACATGAGCTAGTAAGGGATAGCTTACACTAGGTAACTGAATAGATAACTACAATGTCCTAGTCTTCCACTACGTTGGATTTGATTCACCAACAGCTACTCCTCCACCAAGGTTGGGTAGTAAGATCATAACCTTATGGTGAAGGTGGAAAAAAAAAAATCTGTAACTGCGAACTGGTATTATATGATGTGAGCTGATCACTAGATCAATTGCTGACATAGCATAGATTATGCGACTGCTAGTATCATCTCTTCTTTCATGTGTTCTCTTGGAAGTTGAGTGATCGAGACAAGGCTGCAGGATTGGCTCGCAACATCAAGAATGAATCTAGTCTGTGATTTATGTCATCGCTGCTTTTTGATTGAAAGCCATCAAAGAGACCTCCGGAATTAATAGAATTGGTCTTGTTGCTTTTAATCAGAAGTATTGCCAATGTAGAGCTTTTTAGAGTCTCACCAGGATCATCTATCCTCAAAATTTTTGAATTCAAAGCTCTTCCTAATTCCGACTTGTTGCTCTCTCCTAAAGGCTTTTCTTTCTCCGAGTTGGCTGGACTAGGACTGACAATGTTCCCATCCCTTGAATGCTTACCCAGAGCTGGAGCAGTTGGACTAAAGCTTGGTGAGGAGGCCACTGGAACATCTCCAGGGCTTACACTGTAATTCCAATATGTTGGTGCTGGATGGAAGGATACTGTAAAGCCTGGAGGGGAGAGAGTAGTTGGAGGTGGAAGCATTGCAGTACTCGACTGGATTGAGTCCCGTGGATAAGGCCAAGAAAGCCCTGTGAAAAGTGGTATTTTAGAAGGGAAGCATTGATAATTCTTACCCTGTGATTGATTTAAACTAGCATTGCCTTCCTTCTCTAAGGAATGAGAAGCTGTAATCAAAGATTCACCGGAGTGATTGTCTTCAACCACAATTCTTTGCTTAGGCTTTTGAAACCCATTCCGAACATTAATCTGTGTTTTTTCTGATATATTGAAGACTGAAGGTACAGGTATAGAACCGGAGCCAAAAGTGAGGACACGGCTATTATTGTTTTCACAAGAGGGGTTTCGGTGTATTCCAATTGCAGCGGTACTTGCTTGAGCTACCCGGATAGCTTCGGAATTCAAAATCTGATGGTAATGCAGAGCAGAAGAGCTCTTGGATTTGCGACGACCGGAACCGACCGGTAGGTTCCTCATGTTTCCCCCAGCAGTCCAGTATCTTTGACAGTTTTTGCAAAGATGACGCGGCTGATTCACATTGTAATTGTTATAGTAGCAGAACTTGGTTTCCTTGCTATGACACCGTGGACATGGAAGTATCTTATCAGGCTTCTTCAAAGTAATCTTTTCCCGTGAGGAAGTTGTCTCACTATTTTCTTCGTTCTTAGAGCTTTTAAGCGACGAAGTTTTTCTTTCAGCTGAAGTTCTATCTTTTAAATCTTCTCTTATATCATGTGATGTACTGTCTTCATGTTTATCCTTATCCTTGAGGAATTCTTTCTCTATTGTTTCCTAAAATCATGAATTTCAAAGAGAAATTATTGATTATACACACAAGTAAACAGATACTAGGCAATGAAGGGGTAATTTGAGCTTCTCTAATGTCATTCAAGCACAAATCTCTGTTACACTGACTCGCTTTCATCTATATTAGTTGAATCCGGGTGAATGCCGAATATGGATGCATGTCTACTAAATAAGTGTATAAAAGTCGTAGATGGCGGATCATTGAAACTGAACCCTCAAGACATATCGATCTCCAGCAGCAAAACCGAGCAAGCACATTCAAGAGGGGTCGAAAAAGAATAAAAAAAAGAAAGAGAAAAAACTAGACTTCGGCTGGGCTACCTACTCCAAGTTTAATAAAAAATAAATAATGTTGCTCGTGTACAAGCGATCGGACATTAACCTGAAATGATTGTTTGAAACCACAAGAACGTATTCATAACATTTCTCACAGACAAATCTAAACAATCAGCTCAAGCAAATAGAGGAAAAAAAAGAAGAAGAAGAAGAAGAAGAATAACAAATTCCTTCTAAAAGTTTACAAAATTCAGTAGCTGAAAACCCATAGTCCTTTAAACTATCAGATGAATATTTTATCAGAAAAACCCCTTTGACTTGAAATTTGCAAAGCCTAATATAGATTCAAAGAGGTGAGAGAGATGAATCAATCAAGCAATGAGCCCATTAACAATTATGACTTTGTAGACTGAGGGTTGTTCTTTAAATTGCCAAAATCCTAAGCCATCAAGAATTGCAGAAAAAAAAAATATATATATATATATATATATATTTAGATCAGAGTCAAGGACTTTCTCAAGTCCTGAATAAAATCCTTGAAAAATATTAAAGGCAACACATCAATGATTTTCCAGACTATGGAAAATAGTTTGTAGGTTGTAATTAAGAACTAGCAAAATTGAAAAAAAAATAAAAAATCCAACCGAGTCAAACGTATATACCTGGTCCTTCCAGGGAGCCTGAGCGTGATACTCATCATTAGAATTCACTCCATCAAAAGAATTAGATGAAGAAAGAAGATTTCTATCACAACAATCGTCAGTAGCATGATCAGTCAAAGCTTCCTCCTCCTGGTTCAATGTCAGCAATGGAATCGTCTTCCCAAACAGCTTAAGAGAAGAAGATTCATTAAATTTAAACATGGTTAATTGTAAATTTGTAATAATACAGCAGCCTGTCTGCTTTTCAGAAGGTCATAACTAGTACTACTTTTGCTAATGATCTCTCCCCGGTTTAATCGACAGGGAGGGAACTGGAAGAGGCCAATGGCTTTGGGGGTAGTTTAAACAAAGGTCGGGAATGCCACATAAGCACATTCTAAGCCACAATTTTTGTGGACTTTGAGATCTTTTCTCGCAGTTTGATTCCTCCACGTTGCTGAAAAAGATAATGCTCCGTTGCCCCTCCCTTTGGCCCTTTTCCCTGCCACGTCAGATGCCCTAAGTTTCTTCCTTTTTGAGAACTTGACTTTTATGTAATGCTACCCATAATCCTTTTTTATCCTTTTATGATATCATTATTTATTGTTAATGTTATTCGTATTGGAGCGAGCGAAGAATAAGAGCATGTATTTTATAAAATATATTTAATATTTTAATATTTTTTATGCATTAAAAAATTTATATTTTATATTTATTTTTAAGTAAAAGGCAAATACAAATATCATGTTTTATATTTATGTTGCTATTTTCCATATAACTAAAACATTTTTTTTTCTTTGCAAGTCATTAAGAGCAAAAAAATTTTCATCAATTTAGACTTTGAAAAATGATGTCAAGCATAACCAATAATATTTTTTTAAAAATTTTATGAAATTAGAGAATTGTCATGTACTTATACATTTAGATAATTAATAAATTAACATGATAAATAAAAATTCTTGACAATATTCTAACTCAAAGTCTATAAACTCCACAAATGATATATTGACTTTTAGAAAGGTTGATGAGAATCAATGAAAATTATGATTTTATTTCTCTCTCTCTCTCTCTCTTTATATATATATGTTACTATAATATATAAATTTGTTTAAACTTTCTGTGTAGTATTTACTTGTTTTAACCAAATTTGAATTGTACCTTCTTCTATTTATTAATTTATAAAATTTTGAAGTTTTAAAAGCCAAAAAAGAAAAAACCAACAGTTAAACATATATAATGACTATTGGATAGAGCTTTAAATAAGTGCTAAGTGCTCTAATTGTTCAAACTCTTTGGCTTGAATGTATACCTAACAAAATTTAAGATGTGCATTTGAAATAACATGTAAAATTTGGATAAACCACAGTAAGTTGCCAAACTTCTCACGTACTAGTGAAGTACTGATGATTACACTAGTAATTTGAAGACATTTTTTTAGCTTTATTAATTAGTCCGACATTAATTGTTCAATTAATAGATCTCTATAAACTTTGATTAATTATTTTTTTAAAAAATAGCTTTTCATTTAATGAACTACTTTCAAAAAACTCAATAAAAGACAATGTATCAATCAATTTTTTTTTTAATTATATCACTTTCTTGGGCATTAGTTAACATTTTTTTATTTTTTATATCTATTAAAACATAAGTATTAGAGAAAAAAAATCTACTTTAACCATTTCCTTTTGTTTTTTCTTTTATTCCAAATCATCAAACATAAAATTTATTTTTAATATTAGAATAGAACGTAATAACATATTATAAAAAAATGTTATATTATCATATATATATTATTTTTATTTATCATAAGAATTCAATGATTTTTTTAAATAATATTTTGATGAGATATGTAATAACCCTTAATTTTATCGATAAAATTTTAAATCTTATTGATAAAGTACTAAATTATTTTTGCAAACTTTGTTTTATCATTACATGTTGCAAATGTAACTTGTTTAGGATAGTTGAAGATTTTCCTTCTTCTTCTTCTTCTTCTTCTTCTTCTTCTTCTTCTTCTTCTTCTTATTATTATTATTATTATTATTTTATTTTTTTTGATTCAAAGCCAAGATGCAACAAAACCACGGGTATGAATTTAAATAGTTTGCTTCAAATTAATTATTATATATTGTAAGAATAGTTTGCAAACAGTGTTTTAACCTTCACTTAAAAGATATTGCATTAATTTATTTTAAATAGGGTGCCTTCAACATTGAAAATTATCTACCTAGTTAGGTCATGGTACCAACCAACACAAAGTTAGAATGGACCCTTAGCATTAATATTAGAAAAACATTACGTGTTTACATCTTATTGAATTCATAAATTTTTAAACTTTATTCAATATGCATGTTAAATAAGCATTATAGTTGACTTAAAGAAGCCGCTTACTATAAATATCTATGTTAAGTGAAATTCAATGTTTTTCATTTTACGAGTATCGTACTGAAATAAATGATAAAAATATATGAAAATCTTAAATTAAAAATGTTAGGTAAGTTAATTGAGTACTAACTCCAATAATATAGATATTGTTAAGATAATTTTAAAACTTGTGAGTTTAATAATATTTAAATTTATAATTTTTTTTAATAAATTAATTAGATAAACATAAAGGAGTATGGTTAAATTAAAAATTAAAAGAAAAGGAAATGTTAGGTTTAACAACTTGACTTGATAAAAATAATAGAGAAAGACATTACCTTCACTAGTGTAGTGGAGGAAATGGTGGAATTGATGAGGTGTTGGTCACTTTGCATTTACTTTTCTTCCCATCCCATCAATCTTTTCTTCCACTCTTTTCTTATTGGAATATCTTAGGCTATATGCCCAATATGAAACTCATCTCTAAAATTTAGTTGCATTAAGTTTGTGTGGAGAAAGGTACAATAAATAAATTTTGACATTAAAAAACTGCCCCCCCCGCCCCCCTTCCCCTCATAAAGTAAACTTTGTACGTCAAATTGATGTCAAAGCAAAACAAACATTGATATATGTTATATGCTCATTCTATTTATTGGAAGATACTTTAGAAGTCTCTTATATATCCATCATGTTAACTAGGGAACTTTTTTATGTGAGGGGCCAAATTTGATATTTATGATCTTTTTGCGGTTGTGATGGCTACATAATTTCAGCTTGTTAATTATTGTCTTTTATATTATTCGAATTATATATTTGATAATATTTATATTTGATATAATTATTTAAATATGAATATAAGATATTATCTTTCAAAAATATATAAAAAAATTAAAAAATCGAATATATATCCAACATTTACTCCAAATTCTATAATCATAAATTGACTTACCCTTTAACCTTGAAGCCTTGACGCCCCGGTGATCCGGAATTCTTATTTTGTTTATTTGTTTGTTCATCTCTGGAGTCTGCATAAACTTCATGGCCAGGTCCAACTTCAGAATGTAAAAATGTAGTACACTCAAAAATGCAATTTGAAAATTCTCAGAAATGTAAAGAAGAACAACAAAGAATATATTTATATATATATATATGTAATACATATTATATGTATGTACGCAAAGCTTAAGTTTCAGAAAGGAAATTCAATATCAATTTCTGTCTGCTTTTAGCTACTTTTCTGTAATCTGATCTCTTTGCGAAAAAATTTCTATTTTAGTTCTTCAATTTTTGCTTGTGGTACGCTACTTCCGTTCATGATTTGCATAAATTATGAACTTACACGAATTTCCTTCAAACATGGATTAGCTAATAATTTGAACTTTTTTCATCAGATGTACCTTTACCGGCAGGAAAGGAGATAGTGTCAAACTTTCTACTTTTTGATATTTGAGTATCCAACAATGGACATGAGACCTTAAGGAAATCATGCATATTGGCCAAAAAAAAAAATCTTGCAAGTTTTGGAGACAACTGGGACCATCTTTAGAGTTTGTTATCATAATTATATGCCTTAAGCTTATTTTATATATGTGTGTGTGTGTAAACATATAGATACATACACAAACAAACTCATATATATATATATATATACTGCGCCTTACTTCACTTAGGTGAGTGCTTTTTTTGCGCCTTGTGCCTAAGGCAATATAAGGGCCCTAGCACCTATAGTGCACCTTGTGCCCTAAAACACTGTGCTTGACCATGTTTTGCATGAATTTGATAAACCAATGCGGGAAAACTTTGATGTTGTTTTAAAAGCTAAATTGGAGAGTAGTAGGAGTGGTTAATCTACATTTTAGGATAATGGTTTATATTGATTCTAATATAAGACGGTGGTTGTCGGTCTTGGTCCATTTTGGCTGAAGTCATATATCAGAGGGAGAAGAAACAAAAAAAAGATAATGATAGCTTCTTAGGATATTCTAGATGTTGGCTTTCCTTCCTTTTCTGGTGGCTATATTAGCATATAATTTGTTACATATCCATTGATTAAAAAGGATCGGTTCTTGTAGTCAATACTGGAAATTTTATGGTCCTTATGTATTTTAAATTCTAATCTCTGATCCACTTTTTTTGAATCTAAGTTTTGGATGCTATGACTGTGTTAGGCTCCAATGAGTGGATGTATGCTTGGATTGTTGCAAACCATGCACTTTTGATGGAATTAATTGGATTCGGCCACACTAGAATTTCCAAGTCATTCAACCTTCTAATTAGTGACACCATGTGCTGATTTCCTGGAAGCTATTCCTTGTGTTTTGAGAATAGCTATCTCAAATTAGTTCATAATCCTCTGGAAAACTTTATTTATCAAGCTTATAAATTATGAAGCAGGTGGTGGGTGTGAGACATGGACTACGTTTTCTTAGTTGTCCAGAAAGACTACAAGTTGTTATTTCAAGAAACAAGAAATTAACATGCAATTTTTTTTTTCTTTTTGGTTGGGAATATATCACTGCTACCTAAAGCAACAAAACTATCTGCCTTGTCAAAAGAGGGAAAAAAGGGTTAAAAGAAACAAGAAGCTATAACTTTCTCAAGTAACTGCAAATGCATTATGGCATATATGTCCTTGGCTTGGTGCTCTTGATATGTATTAGTTAAAAGGCACATATAAGATCACCATTAACTTGGCTGCTAGACTTATATTTCAGGTAACCTTTTTCTCATGTGAGCCTATGCCTTCTGAGTTCTGAGTTTCACGCTCCATCAAGTTCGGAAATTTCACTTATGACCTCTATAGCCACAGCTTTCTTCATTTGGCCAGGCAACCTTTGGCATGTAATAGCTATTCTTCTACTTTTTGCTGGTTATGGTTGCTATGCTATCTGTTCTAAACGTAGCCATCTTATTCCACAAATTTTTTTTTTTTAATTTATAAATTCTTGTCCCTATTGAGATGCTTTGGCATGTTTTTAATAGTTAAAATTAAATGGACCGATAAGATTTATTGTTCATAAATTCTGGAAGTAGATATGACTGATTGACTGTCCTTCTGGCAAGTGTTTTTCTTTATTCCTCTAAAAATAATACCGATAATTGCAGATTTAACTTCTAATTAATTTTACTATTGTTTCAATATGGTTTTGCATTGTGATTTTGGAAGTATGTCCTTAAAGATTCTGTCAGTTTGATCTAGGAGCTTCATAACTTTTGTCATTTTTTCAGAATGTCGCACATGAATCGTTGTGGGAATCACTTATTAAGGGAGATTTCAGTCCAGATATTTTTCAATAGCTTTGATTTCTGCCAAAGTTTTGCAGGCTTCAAAGTACTTGAATAAGTATTAAAAGTAATTTATCTTGCCTTGAACTCAAAGTAGGAATTTTAGTCATGCTGAGTTTTACTTTAATCATCTGTGTGGGTTCTGCAATTTTAAACTTGAGTAAGAGATCTAAATTTGAGTGTGAGAACTGTTTGTATATTTACGCTTTTGACTATTTAGGTTGGTTTGAATGTTTCACTCTAAAAGTTGTTTTCATTTTACCTTTGGTCATTTATGGCTATTTAAAATGGCTCATTAATGAAAAGGTTGTTAGAAACAAAGTTTTTTTTGCTGGATATTTTCATAGGATCTTTGTAACCTTTGATAGAGATGGAGTGGAGTTACTATCAAAGTTGTTATGCTTATATTGTTCATTACGTTATTCTTATCTGAATGCAGTTGCTGATTAAGGAAATGTATATAGATCCTTGTAAACCTCAAGGGTACTTGCCTGGGTCATTGAAGCTTTCACTAGGTTCTATGGCTGAAAAAGGTAGATATATTTCTGAACTTCAAGCTAGGGGTAACTTCTCGGAGTGCAGATCCACTGCACTATGACTGTTACAAAAAGGAAAAGGTTGCACACTCTCTTAGAACCACCACATTTATTGCATTAACTTGTTCCACAGGAAAATGATCACTATATGTTGTGAGATGCAGAGAAATGTTCCTACAATCGCTGTTTGTTGATCAGTTTTCATGCCCAAGCTTTGAGGGGAATTTTTGGCGACAGAAAATTTCTTCTATACCTCAAAAGGTATAACTATTATCTGCATTTTTTCTTACTGGCATATGCTCGCTTAATTTTCCCTCCCCTTTTTATATGCCTTATATGGATCTTTTTAGAAGAAATAAGCACATCCTAAACCCATGTAATGTTGCTTGGATGCACTGAGTTTCTGTTTTTTAAATGTCTCCTTCTGGATTAGTTCTCTAAGTTGCACCAAAGGTCCTTTCTTTCTGATTTAGCGATGGCAGGGCAACATTTCTGTGGAGAGGATTGGTCAAAATTGAATAAGAAGCATCAATCACTCGGTGAGGAAGATCTGTTGCTCTATTGTTTGTCTTCAGCATATATTTTTGGCCTTACTTCATGATAGCCTTGAAATTGCTTCAGATGATGAAAGGTATGCTTCCTGTTTTACTACGAGATTTAGGGCAATGTGGCTTGCGACTTGCCTCCATATGAAAATATTGGCAGTTGGCCAATAGGTTTATTCATGCTCTGAACTGAAATTTGACTAATGGGAATTCAATCCTAAACAGGATCAGTTTCACTAATCAGGTGAAAATAGACCCCTGGATTGGGCCTTGGGAACTTTCATATTGCAAAGCACAACCAACTCAGATGTGAAGCAACCTGACTGGATAATCACCATCATCAGTGATGATTCACCCACATGGCTTTCGGTTGTTTTCTGCAATATTGATGCTCATAGCTTGGTCTATATCAAAACAGAGAAAACCCCAGTTAAGGACGGTGTATGATCTAGAGAAAGGACAATATATGGTTACTCATATCGTTAGAAGTTGATGTAGCATTGCCCACCCAGATGGAATCATCCTTAGGATTTTGCAGTCAAGAAGGGAAATATTATTTTTATGCTTCCTTGGTTTACTCCTTCTTACGGCCACGATGTTGGTAGGGGAAACATAAGATTGTATGTATATCATTGAGTTTCAACATGGGATTTAGTGTAACCTTCTTGTGGGGAACTAAGATAGAAGATCAGATTCCCACTTTTGTATTTTACAAGGAACCAAACTGAAAGTAGTGAAAGGCGATTCCCGTTTATTAGTGGTTGTTCTTCAGCTTAGCATATATTCTCACATGCCTTCGGCTCGATCATGATCTATGGGAACCATCTTAAAAGCAAAGGCACTTAAGCATCCGAACTGCCTTTAACATATGTTTTTGGTGACGTTCCGTTTTGATTTTTCCTTTTTGGATTTGTTTCTTGCCAAGTTATTCAAGTCGATAATGAAACTCAATTGATATACATACTTATATACATAGAGACAAAGATTTAATTATATAAATGAAAAGAAATCCCCAAAAAATGAAAAAAAAAAAAAACCCAAAGAATCAAGCAGGGAATAGTTTCAAAGATTGGGAAATGATCTATGTCAATTTGAAAACTCAGTCACTTCATCATTGTTGACTTTCTTTGCTGCACTTCTTTAGTTGTCTTTTTTTTTTTTTTTTGGTTTCATGGTGGCTTGGTCAGGCTGACTGTGTGTGGATTCGTTGCAGAGAGACCGTCAAGGGAGATGAAGGCTGATCAACCAAATGGTCCCCTTTGCTCTTTGCACTTTGCCCTTTGGTTTAAATGAAAGTTGAGTGAATTGTGCACTTTTTTTTTTTTAATTAACTCTATCCATGAATTAATATAGAGTTTAATTTATTACCGAATCAAAATTTTTTTTGGCCATTATGGAATCAAATATTCACGTACTTTAAAATTAAATATTCATCACAGTTTTGAAGGATGAAAAGTAGAGACACAGCACATTAATTAAAAAGTTAAAGCAAGATAGATTAGGTCGAATTTGAACTATGAACAGTCACCATTCACTTTCATCTTATATGGCACCATCAAATCCCATCACAAAAACTTAAGATAAAGTGCAAGAATTTATGCTTTAGAGTGTTCCACTTGCATGTGATATTTGCACAACAACAATGGCAAATAAAAGAAAAAATAAAAGCGAAATATAGTTCTCCACATGAATAAACTAGAAAATTTTAACAGGTCAAGGACTAGACAGAAGTTTTGATTTTTGAAGTAGATGATGATCAAGAATTGGCTGCCAAAGGAAGAAAGCTTGGAATTCTAAAGTGAGGAAGATCTTAGAAATGGAGATAAAGCAAGTGTTTGTTTCTTTAATTTGGAGGCTATTCCATTGTACAATCTGCAAACATAATTTCCCCTTCCAATTTTGATTCTTTTTAGCTTTGCTACAGTAGCAATCTAGAAGTTGTAGGTGGTCCAGTGGCTGCCGTCTGACCAGTCAATCACTGCCATTAAAGAAAACAAAAACGCCCTTTTCTTAATAATAAAGTAATGGCAGTATACTTTAATACCCTTGCTTAATTAATAGTAGTAATTTTCACATTTTCTATGAAACAGTGATCAGATATTTCTTCTTGTTAATTTTTGTAAGATATATGTCAAAGAAATGGCTGCTTGTCCAACAGACCAGATTGGTCTAGTTTTGCAGGCAAAAGCGGTGAACAAATGGAAAAAGATACTCCGCTTCTCAAGAGTACTATTCCAAGTTCCAAGTTCCAAGTTCCAACCCCTTTATTCATCCATAATGGATTCTTCCAATAGCAGCCTTAATTTACTTAGATTGCAGACTTAATGATTTGGGTGAATCTACAATTCCCTCCAGTAGTGTTGGGTCCCTCCTGCTTGCTTTAATGCTTTAAAGTTGTTTCCAAAATCCAATAACAGATAAATTAACAAGCTTATATCTACAGGATGAAACATCAAAATAGAAAGATTACTGATTACAATCTCACACCAACTTATTCTCTCATTATATTAAACAAAACAAAGATATCTCACTTATTCTTGCTTGTTTTGAGTTCAGTGTAGACCAAAAAAAATGGTTTGCATGGCTGAGAGATTGCTTATATTTCTTATCATTTTTGGGCTATTAGCAATTCAACCAGATAAAGTTTGTGGGTTTAGAAGCATGGACCTGGTCTTCAGACATAGTCAAGAAGAAGATGGAATAGTTACCTGGAGGAATCAACGTATCCTTAAGGCTGCTGTTGACATGAAGGGAATGAACACAAAGAAAATATCACCAGCACCTGTGAGCAACGCATTTGATCCGAATCAATCAAACAAAAGAAGAGTTCGAAGAGGATCAGATCCTATCCACAACAGGTCTTGATGACAAAATTTGACTAATTTTCTTCAACAAGGAAGAGTAATAAGTAACATATAGTAAGTTTCGATGTTATTGGAACTCGGATGCTGAGTGTTAAATACTAGTGTTTTCAATTTTTTTCAAGTTTTTTCATACATTTGGAGAGTCTGTAAGGAGTCGTTAGATACAGGTATCAGGAGTAAGTTTTAGCATATTGAAAAAGAAAGAAACAACTTCAGGTAGCACAGTGCAGAAAAAACTAGGTGGTGGTAAAACTGTATCTTCTGTTATCTCAAGAAATTTCTTATTGAGAGGTTGTTTTATGGTTTTTTGCTGTCCTCTTTGTTTCCGATAGCCTTTTTGGCTTATTGTTATAAAAAGATGTAGCGTATAGTGAAGTTATAGAAGAAGGTTGGCCCTTGAAGACAAATTAATTTATAGTGAGCCTGCCGCTGCCAGCATCAACTTCGTATTATAAGCTGACATCCTGATAGCTACGAATAGGATGAAAGAAAAACTATAGATTATGGTTTGGGTTTCGAAAATGATAGCAACATTTATAGCTTCTTTTTCTTCGTTTTCTTTTTCTTTCATCTTCTGTTTCAGGAGAAAATAGAAAATTATACTCCAGTCCTGCTTGCATCAGTACTACGTTTCTTGGAGAATATGTAAATATGTAGAGTCAAATTGTTTTGTATCCTTCCAGCTCAGCCAAATGTTTGGTCTAAGACTGTACTGTAAAGTGCTCATTAAGACACTTAACTTGTATCTATATTTCCATACAAAACACTTTGCTTGTAAGTGTTTTTCTTTTTTTTTTTTTTTTTTGGTGATCTACATATTTGGGTCGTAGAAATATTCAATCCCATTGAACAGAGTGTTGATTTAGCAATTTTTCATTGAGAAAAATGTTTTCTATTTCGATTTAAACTCTATACATCATTTTGTGTAGTCAGTTTGGAAGCTTAAAATATTATTACAAAATTGATTTCATCAATGTTTTACTTTTAATACATTATTACACATCGTAGTGGAGGTTATTGAAACATGGTTTTGATTTGTTCTCGCTTGATTTTGATGGCCCTTATTTTTACATTTAAATTAAAAAACAAAGAAAAAAAAACCTCAAGTGGAAAACTTTTGTTTTCAAAACTGTAGAATTGTGTGTAGTTGCTACCGAGTTCGGCTTAGACACGTTTTCCGTTCTTTAAAATTCTTAAAAACAACCTTTTAGAATCAAGACATTTGTATATGAAGTTGCTGAAATCCTTTTTAGTTAGATTTAGCTTTAGATAAACGTAAATTAAATAAAATGTCTGTAAGTTATTCAAATTTGATTTGAAAAAAATTAAATTTGATTTGATTATTTTCAAGATGAATTTCAAATTAAATTATTGAACAAGCTGAATACAAATGCCTTCGTATCTAACTCTAATAATTTATAAGCTTAATAGAATTTTTAATATATTTTTAATTATTTTTAATTAATATAAAAAAATTCATTTGAAACTCAAGATCGACCATAATTTATAAATAATTAAATTTGAAATTGTGAATGAGAATTAAGTTATTTTTTAACATATAAATGATCTTAATCGAATATACTCAAGTAATTCAATTTTTACCTTTAATCAAGCTTAAACTTTAAAACTAAAACTTAACTGAGCTCGAACCAAATTTTAAATCTAGCTAAACTTGACTTTCTTGCTAGTTGAACTTGACTTGGCTCGAACTGGCCCCCTAGTTTTTGAATGCCAAAAATACTACCTCTCAAAAAGATGCAAAAGCTAAATGGAAACAAATTCGTTTTAATTAAAACTCAAACCAGGGTTAGTTATACCTTCGCAATTGCAGCCACTTAAATAGCATCAAAGGAAAGAAATGGCTGAAAGGAAATAAGAGATAAAGCTAAGATGGAAACCGGAGAAACTTATAAATGAACATTTGAAAGTCCAATTGTATGATCATCTTTTATGGCCGCTTCTTCTACTTCTGGTTCACCACTACAAAATTTACAAGCAGCACTAGGAGGAGATAAATGCAGGCAGTGATCTATTCTTTGTTCCAACCAGGCTAATCTCCTTTCCATACTCAGTACCCCCACATGCATAATCCGTATGTCCACCTCCACAACCCTTGCACAACAACGAAGTAGGATGTAGTAATCAGCGTGAGCAACATACCTAAGGGTGCCTTCGTCTTTCTTCCTTGCATAGTGAAGGTAATCTAATCTCTTCAGCCTCACCCTTGGAGGGATATAACAGAACCTGTCCTCCTCCATGGTTTTTTTCATCAGCCTAATTGCTCTATGCTTGTTGCTCTCTGCTGACACTTTGTCACCGGCTTCTGAATTTTCATGTTCCCCTGAAGTCATAGAAGAATGGTCAACATTGGGAACGCTCTGCGAAAAAAAATCTTCATGAGAAGCCCTTCCGTCGTGGGAGGGACTAGTATGATATTCATTATCTTTGAACATTTTGTTCACTTTATACATGATGCGATTGGCACTGCTATGTCGCTCTCCCGAATCTTCTGCTGGTTCAGAACCCTGCAAACAACAGAGGCAATGATAAGTGAAATATATAAATATTATTTGTTACTTGGTATTTTTTTGATGTGCACACAAAATTTAAGGTACATTCATCAGGACCAGCCAAGGATATGACCGATAGTTCTTCCACATGTGACAGGAAGTCTGAAAAATTATTAGAACCATGTAAAAAATAAAGGCCCCGAAAATGAGATGATATTGATAAAAGATTTTGCTATCATAAATAAGGACAGAATCCAGTGTCCTCAGCCAAAAGATAATAAGTGTTCCCATTGAAAACTCTACCAATGATTTGAAGGGAAGTTCACCGGCTCTAAAGAGATCCCTAATTCATATTTCTAAATCTTTGCTTATATTTTGCTTAAAAATTGCAAAATACCAGCAATCAGACTTAAACCTTTGTTTCAAAGAGCCAAAAACTCGTCTAACAATATTTTCAGTCTAGTACTTTCAATTTGCAACATTACATGTAATACATGCGAATAAATTTCAAACAAAGCAAAACAAAACAAAAGAATTCCAATTTAAAAGTCAAGGTCAAAAACCAGCTTAAAAAAGAATTCCAAATAAAAGGCAGGTTAGACCATATTATGCACAGTAAATCCATCTGCATTAACTTAAAGAAATATGATAAAATTAAACCATAGCTTATAAGTTACCTTTTCTTTCTGATAATAATCCCACAGTTTGTCTACTAAACTTTTCTCCTCACGATAAAAGTCCACAGCCGGCTCTGATCCTGCGAAGATCACATCCTGACAGTATTGTAGATATGATGGCATGCTCTTGGAAAGACTTCCCATACGTTTAACATCACCATTTGCATTATTAATCTCATTGTATCTTGCTTCAAGGTTGCACAAAAGCTCCGCATCATCAAACTTGGATTCAGGATTATGTAACGAGTTTCTAGCAGAACTAGTATCGATATCATCCACACAATGAGGAGAACCAAAACCATTTTCAGCATTGTTCCTCACTTTGGGACTACTTGCAGGATCCTTACTCTTGGCTTCATTAGATGTACTAGTAAGATTATGACTAGACAAACTTTTTTCCCACACTCCAAGTCCATTTATATTATATAGAATTCGTATTGCTACGACCAGTATTGACATCAGATGGACACGAGTAGGAAGTCCATTATTATTTGCTGACAACCGTAATTCTGGAGGCATCGCCCAGTCATGTATGCGGCATGCATGCGGCAGAATCTTCTCCACTGGAAGAGACAACTCCTTCAGATATCGGGAAGCAATTCCATAGAAATTCACTGGAGGTAAATTCAAGCCTATGCGCTGAGCAATTGTAGCAGCCAGTGATTCCAACATTTGAGCAGAGAAAACATGTGAAGGCCTAAACATACTTTTAAGACTTAAAGGAAAGGTAGGCAAAGACTGGCCAATGCGTTTCTCAATTTCAAGAAAAGCATCAAAATAGGTAAGCTCCCCTTCAACTGACCACTTAATTATGTCTGTTGGCAAAACTGCTTCTCTTGCAACATGGCATCCTAGAAAAGAAATAGCTAAAGAGGAAGATAATGGAATCTTTTTTCTTAAATACTTATGCCATATAATTAAGGCTCTCTGACCATATATGTTGTGCGGTTCTGCTTTGTAACGAGCTGGTGGCTTAAAATCTTCAGCTTCTTCTATTTTTCATGGGCAAAATGCACATAGAGATCAACCAAAAAAAAAAAAACATAATTATTGATACATAACAACATAAAAAGGGAGGAGGGCAGAGAGAAAAGAAAACAACATAAAACACTATAACTTGCATATAAATTGTAGGGAATAAGAAATTTTCAATTTCTCCTGCTATATGGTTAAACCACCTTTGATATGAATAATTTTTCTTTAACACCATCAAAAATTTAATGATACGAAACTTTTCAAATTGCCATGGAACTGTGGCGCCGACCAAATTCTGTATTACGGTTTTCACCAACATGAGATATTTTTATTTTACATATTTATATTTTTGGCCACGGCTGATATTCAAAGGCAACTATTCTTTCACACTTTTTCTCCCACTGAAGGAAAGACTGACACAATTTTAAGATAGAAAGAAACAGCATATCACCAATCATCCTCAACTATTATCAAAGCCCTCCTTCTCAACCATTAAGAGAAACACTGATCTGTTATAAGCAAACTAATAGCTATAAAAAATAAACACAACTTTAATTTAGGCAGCATAGTAGGAATAACTAAAGCACCAAATTGCCCTTAACTCCAATATCATCACACCGACATAGTGCTTGTCAACACTAACAAGTACCATCATCAGCTTTTATGCACCCATAGTTCTTCAACTAAAAGGTAAATAAAAGAAAAGGTTTAAAAATGGATACAGCCAATACCTGACTCTCGAATCTCAGACTGATGAATAGCCTCATCAGCCCAACCATCATCAAAAACCCTAGTGCTGGCCACAAACCTCAACCAAATAGGTCCAACTATTCCACAAATCAAAGGTTTCACATTAAACTTCTCCACTAGAGTTTCACATTGCGCTTCTATCATCATCTGCATACCCATGACATACCTGTTCCTAATCTCCCGGTAATAATCATCATAACTATATGCACACGTGGGGTATGAACCAAAATCACTTGTGCCTGTGGGGCCCAAACCATCCAAACCAACACCGTCTCCCATTCGATCTTGATTATCATCATGGTCTCCATGTTCTTCGGTCAAATTGGACCAAAATTGTTGAGATCGGGGGTCAAATTGTGAGATTGGTTGGGCTGGGATAACAGATTGGCGAGCAGGGCGCTTGTGGCTGGCCAAGTAAAGGGCACCACCCTGCGAACCCTTGTCAACAAAATCCTCATCAGCAACACCCGTATCAATGATGTCATCAGCCTGAGACCCACACCTCAAGCAGTAGTAGTAGCCATCTGATCCATCACCCATTCCCACATTCCCACACATGTTGCACGTCCATTGGGAGCAATCCTGCTCCATCTGTTGCGCGGCCAACAATGAATTTTTGACAATTTGCAGGGGATATTACAGCAAGGTTAGCTTCGTTCAGAAAATTACTGTGAGCTGCTCCGAACAGGGAACACATACATAAATGCTGAACAATCATCAAACCAAAAAAAGAAAAAAGGAAAATGAGATACCAGGAATCTATATTCATAACCCTTTTAAGTACCAGACCTAAAAGAACCAATTTTTACCAAATTACAACCTTAGTAAACATAATTAAGGTGCTTCATGGAAACAACTATCAAAAAATGGTGCTTTTAGACAGCTTTTTTTTCTATAAGCCCGATACATAACCAGCTCAGGGAGAAAAAAAGAAAAGAAAATTAGAATTGGACAAACAAATAAAACATCATATTACAAACTAACACACGTTTTTATTTTAAATTGTAAGAGAACCCTATGAAAAACTAAAAATGGAAAAACCATTGAAGCAAAACATCAAACATCTTACACGCAAAAATCAGACAATTTTCTGGGCTATTTCTCATTTTATTTTAACACACTATTGAAAAGAACTACTTTTACCCCACCTTATATCCTGGAACTGCTGGATCTCTTTTTCCTTTTCCACTCTTTTGTTTAAACTGCAACAAGCACGGCAACCGGCATGAGCTAGCAACAATAGTAAAAAAAAATTCCTTTTAAAGCAACAATGGAGTAGCGGTGGCATTGGGTGGCTATGGCGAAACACATCAGTATTTTTGGGTGTGGTTGGAGATGGCTGAAGAAGTAGGTTAGTTGGTTTGGGGGCTTTTTCCTTTTGAGATGATTTTTGTTTGGAATGAGATGGGTTCTATATAGCTCGTTATTAGGTATAGCCAGACAAAGGAAAGGGTCCTATGGAAGTTGAAGAAGAAAGCGGGAATCAGCAGCTTAAGCTCGAGGAAAGAAAACGATCCGAGGAGTAGAGCCGAACCGGCAGTGATTTATTGGGCTTAATAAAAACGCCCCTTAAGTTCTCCTTCAGGTCACCTGTTTTACTTCAAAAGTTGACCACATATTTGAAATGAAAATTAGGTTTAGAAGAAATAAATATGTTTAAAAATTAAACCATATCTTAATTTTAACATTTAATATCTCAATAAGATCTCATCTTTTTTTCTAATTATTTAATATATTATATTTATTTTATATGTCATAAAAAATTAAATGATATATAAATAGTGTAATATAAACATTAAATATATGTTAAATAATCTATATGTAAAAATTTAATAAAAATATATTTATTGAAGATTAAATAAAATAAAAATATTTTAAAAAATTTGAAGACAAAAATAATATAAATGAATTTATATAAATTTCGGTTATACACTTATAAATATAGATAAAATTTAAAATTAAATTAAATTTAAATAAATATATATTATTGATAATTCGTTTTGAAACCGTCTGAATCCGGCCACGAATACCTTTTTGGAGTGAATTATCTTCAAAGCCCTAGACTAAACCGTACTTACAGTGAAGTTTCGAACGGACTTGCCGTTAGGAAAAGGTTTGTACATTTAGTTGCTTAGAAAAGACTTGGGTTAAAAAAATGTAGTGAAAATTTGTGTTTTAAGAAGTTTTAAGTATTTGACATTGATATGAAAAAAATATATTTGAAATAATAAAAATTTAAATGTAAGGATAATAAAAAGTTATTTCACCCACACTTAGTTTTTAAATTAAAAAAATTTTATTTTTTATTTTTTTAATTTAAATTATCAAATTATAATTTTAAAAACGAAAAATAAAATTTTTTATACGTTTAATATTACAATAATAAAAACAAACAAATCGGAACCTTAGGTTTCCAGGTTCTCTCTTGGTTGTATTTGGTCGCTCACGATATTTAGGACCCTATTTTATTGATTGTGAATTTATTCCAGGGCCATTCGTGCCTTTTTGGTGAGAAGAGCAAAGGATTACATAGAAAGTCGTGAAAATTCAGATGTCCTTATAGTGAATCATGGAATAGTAGTTTTAAGGTGATCAAGATTTGGATTTATGTGACTTATGGATCGTATTCTACAATTCTACCTCTTTGTTGACAAATCCACTTGTGTTTTTGTTCATTTCACTTGTCTGCTTAGCTTAGGCAATTGGATATTCAATGTACTTGCAGACGACTGGTTTTTGTTGTCATTATTAAACTAGTTATATTTTATGATAGTTTCAAATATTGAATACTGTACGTATTCATTCAGAAAAGTCCATATATCGTCAGTATTTTATTTATTTATTTATTTTTGGTGAAATGATGCCTGAAGCCTCAAAGTAATACTGGGTTTCTAGTTACAAGTCATTTCGTGTACGGAAAATGACTTCAGCTGATCAACTGTTTCTTAATTAAGAATATTCTTTGTGCTTCATGGCATTCTTTTTTCTCAGTACTTCGATCGTCGAGATCATAAAACATGAATGTTATCAGGTGCAAAGTGCAAAAAGAGTACTTTATATTCTTTTCGCTCCCAACTCTAAGCACTATAATTTGGTAGTGATAGGCTTTGTTTTATCTAAATCTTAAGCTTTAGGAGATTGAAAATTGAAAATACTTCTCTTTCATCCCGGCAGCCAATTTGTAATTGTTGAAATTTTAGATTGGTGGACGAGAAAAAAAAAAGGACGAGAAGATAAATAGTTTCTTATATTTTTTAGATTATTGTTATATTGTAAAAGTATTAGTACAAGTAGGTATTTATATATAAGGAGCTAAGCTCAATAAGAAAATAAGAATAATTGACCTAAACTAAATTAAAAAATAGAAATAATTAAGTTAAATCAAATAAGGAAATAGAAATCAATTACTAATTGACAAACTAAAATTATGCTAAATAAGTTAACTAATTTATTGTTTTAACACCCCCTCAAACTCAAGGCGGCATAGAAGATGACAGCTTGAATTTGAAAATTTGATCTTGAAAGCATTCAAGATGGTCGAAAACCTTAGGAACCGATTTGGTTTATAAAAAAATCGGACGAAAATAGGATGAACCGGCTAATGGTTAAAATCTTTGAACCGAACCAAACTGAATCAGACCAGAAGAGAAGAAAAGCTGACGT
>JAQSVH010000010.1:24932747-24954254 GCA_029448705.1 Adansonia digitata | reverse complement strand
TTTTTTTTCATTTTATAAATATAAGTTGAGGGTGATCCGAATTAATTAGATCTTGATTCAATCATGTAAAAAAAAGCAGGTTAAGATTCAAAGAACTATTAAGCATTTGATTAAAAATCTAATATATTTACTGCTAAAATTAAGATTAACAATGACAATTAAGCATTTGATTAAAAATAAATATATATATATAGCTGGATTCGAATACCTTTTTTCTTTTTTTTTTCCATATTTTATTCTATTTAGCCTTGAAAAAAAGATGTATAAGAGTTGTACTCAAACATGTATAAGAAAATTGCCAAAGCCTAATAACTATAAGCTTCATAAATGATTTTCTTTTGACAAATAAAGAATTATACATTTAGAATTGAAAAGTTTTTATTATTATTATCATGATGCAAAACAACATAACTATCAATTAAAATAAATGAATCCAATATCATTATTTATTTATTTATAGAAAACCTAATTCCAATATAATAAACTTTCAAGTGACGGTTTCTATCTACGGTTTAGGATCTCATATTATCTCACTACTATATTATATATATATATATAATATCATCAAATGGTGAAATGAATAAGATCAGTCTGAAAAATCCAAAAATTTTAGTCTTAAGAAGATAGAAATTGTGTTGGTGGTCCTACTCCTAACTGTTTTGGGTGTCCCAAAACCTATAATTTTGTAAAGTGAAGTGTTCTCCAAAAAATCCAGTTAAAATGTCATATACTATTAAAAAATACTTCGAAACCTTGGAATCCTCTTCCCTCCTCGACTTAAAAATTATAGATTTATATATTCATATTATATTTATTTTATTTTATTTTTTATTTAATATTATATTGAAATTATTATATAAAATTTAATATATTAATAATTGTTATAATATAATTTTTATATTTTACTATAACTGTGTTACGTGCAAAACTTACATGCTACTTCAAATCAATGTCCGAATTTATGCCCTCAACAAACCGGGTCCCATTCTTACAAGTCACAAAGTTGTCAAATACCACCGGTCAAGATTGAGCTGGCCGCCACGATAGATTTTTCTTTTTTTTTTGATCATTTAGTTTTAGACCCACACCCATTTGATGCACTTTGCTTTACCTACTATCGCCATACGGTCCAAAGCAAAGCTGTTGTCCATCCCCCCACAACCCACCATCCATCATTACTATCAATCACCGCCTCTTCAAACGTAAATCTAGACTTTCCCCTCCGCATGGACGTGGATCCCACTGCTTTAAAATATTATTATTTTCCAGTCTTACCTATCTTGGCGCGTGGGGCCCCCCTACTCTTCTCCGAACGCGCATTACGTATCCCGTTTTAGCACTGGCCTTACAAAAACAGAACGAAAAAAGGTTAAAGATGATAAGATAAAGCAAGGTTTGAGTTAAGCGTAAGCCTTAAATCATTCATCAACCAAGCTTTTTGGGTTTTTGAAATTGACGCTTTAAATCATTTATCAACCGAAATACGATCCGATCAGACAAACAAATATACATAAAGACGTGTGTCTTCGAATTTTTGGATGCTTTTATCGCAATCCCCATTAATAAAAGCGACGTTGCAGGCCGCTATTCTTTTTGTGCTTTAACTTTTTTTTTTCCCTGGTTTTTGATGATCTGTTTTTACTGTAATTGAGAGAGAGAAGGTTAGGTTTTTCACTTTTCCGTGTTTTATTGACCCGTCTCCTTCCCTTCAGAGCTCTGAAAGTCTTTCACTTATCCCATCATATCGTTATTTTTTTGTGTCCATTTTGAGATCTTCAACCCCTGATTTCGTCTATTGATGCGATTGGTAAGTAATCTGACATTTCTTTTCTTCTGATCCATCATGATTTTGTGTTTTCTGATTTAAAGATTTTTTTTTTTTTGTTTTGCTTAAGAAGAAAAAAAATTTACTCAAATGAGCTTTTAGGAAGTGGAGTAAAATTAACGTTTAAATCAACTAATTTTTGTTTGATCATTGGTTACTTATGATATATCCTTCCTTTTTTTAATTGATTTAAAATGTGAAAATTAATTGCAGGTTATTAGCTAAAATGGCACTGAAACCGAATTCAGCTGATGGTAGGACTAGGAGTTCGATTCGTATATTTATTATTTTCGGATTATGTTGTTTTTGCTACATATTAGGAGCATGGCAAAGAAGTGGTTTTGGTAAAGGGGATAGTATAGCTCTAGAGATAACTAAACATGGTTCAGATTGCAATATCGTCCCATCCTTAAACTTCGAAACCCATCACGCTGGTGAAGTTGGGAACGTAGATGAATCCGAAAAGCCTAAATCTTTTGAGCCATGTCCTGCTCGTTACGTTGATCACACGCCTTGTCAAGATCAAAAACGTGCCATGACCTTCCCTAGGGACAGCATGATTTATCGCGAGAGGCATTGTCCCAGTCAGGAAGACAAGTTGCATTGTCTTATTCCGGCACCTAAAGGATACGTGACCCCGTTTCCTTGGCCTAAGAGTCGGGATTATGTGCCTTATGCTAACGCCCCTTATAAGGCCTTGACGGTTGAGAAGGCTATTCAGAATTGGATCCAATATGAGGGTAATGTGTTCAAGTTCCCTGGTGGTGGAACGCAGTTTCCACAAGGGGCGGATAAGTATATCGATCAGCTTGCTTCCGTGATACCAATTACCAACGGGACAGTTAGGACCGCACTGGATACCGGTTGTGGGGTATGTCATACTCTTGAAGGCTTTTCGGTTGATCTATTGATTTGTACTGACAGAATGCATTTTTCTTTGTATCTTTCTGAATCTATGTAGGTATATGAATCTTACAATTGGTTGTTTTGTACAGGTTGCAAGTTGGGGTGCATACCTTTGGAGTAGAAATGTTATTGCCATGTCGTTTGCACCAAGAGATTCACATGAAGCACAGGTTCAATTTGCCCTTGAAAGAGGTGTGCCTGCCGTTATCGGTGTTCTTGGTACCATAAAGATGCCATATCCATCTAGAGCTTTTGATATGGCTCACTGTTCCCGTTGCTTAATTCCATGGGGAGCAAATGGTGAGTCATATACTGAAATCAAGTGTTCCTATGTTTAAGCATAAATAGTTTGGTATTTAAGTAGATTTTGTCCTTTTAGGCGTTTTTTTAGGGAAGATTTCTCATAGCGGAAGTTGAGAGATTGACGAATGATTATGGGTTTGTCTACTTGCAGATGGAATGTATTTGAAGGAGGTTGATCGTGTTCTTAGACCAGGTGGTTACTGGGTACTTTCGGGTCCACCAATCAATTGGAGGAACAATTACAAAGCATGGCAGCGTCCCAAGGAGGAACTTGAGGAGGAACAGCAAAAGATTGAGGAAATTGCCAAACTCCTTTGCTGGGAGAAGAAGCATGAGAAGGGTGAAATTGCCATTTGGCAAAAGAGAGTCAATGATAATTCTTGTCGTAGTAGGCGAGATGATTCTCAAGCTACGTTCTGCAAAGCTGAAGAAGCTAATGATGTCTGGTATGAGCTCTGCTTGAAATTTTTAACCAGTTTGCATTGAAAACAATATATCACATTCTTATTAAGTTACTAGCAGGAAAACTTTTGGAATTAGCAAAATTGCATTGAAGAAGTTTGTCTCTGCTAAGTTTGGATGCTAATCAGCTTCATATCATAGTTAATCTTGTCAATTATAATAGAAATTGTCTCAACAATGCAAACTTAAAAGTTGGAACCTGCAAATCATGTCTCATGACTTGGAACCTATATTTTCAGTTCTAGCAGTTTAGCAATTTCATTAAGCCTTAAACAATCATGTGACTGTATGTGGGATCTGAAACCTATAAGTTTCAGGGTTACTATCAAAAACCAACTTTAGATATATTTATGGTTTAGGGTGCTAGTAATTATTTTTTTGATCTGGAATTTCATTTAGGTTAATCATCTTCTCCTGTGGTGATGGCCAGGTACAAGAAAATGGATGTGTGCATTACTCCATATCCAGATGTTAGTAGTCCAGATGAAGTTGCTGGTGGGGAACTGAAGCCATTCCCAGAGAGGCTATATGCTGTTCCTCCTGGAATTGCTAGGGGAAGTGTTCCCGGAGTTTCTGTTGAGATGTACCATGAGGATAATAATAATTGGAAGAAACATGTCAGCGCTTATAAGAAAATCAATAGACTTATTGACTCTGGGAGGTATCGAAATATTCTGGATATGAATGCTGGGTTGGGAGGATTTGCTGCAGCTCTTGACTCTCACAAATTGTGGGTTATGAATGTAATGCCTACGATAGCAGAGAAAGACACCCTAGGTGTCATATATGAGAGAGGATTAATTGGCATCTATCATGACTGGTAAGGATTAACTAAATTTTTGGCTTTGTTTATAGTTCCTTCTGTTCTAAAGTGTTCTCTTTGGTTATACTACAGTGAATATACTCTTGTGATTCTGCCAGAACTTCTTTTTAACTTCCCTTGTGATGGCTCTATAATGTCTGATGATTTTTTTTTTCCTAATATCAAATTAACCAACAAAATAAGTGCCTCTTGGAACTGTTAATAATGAGTGTCATAAAATCCCAAGTTGAGTTGCCTATAAGGCTATAACCTACATAAAATCTTAAGTTAATAATGATTGTGATGAAAGTAAAAGAATATCATATTCCTTTATTAGCATATTGAAGACTTTGTCTACTTGCGGAAAACACACTGCTTTCTTATTGATTTGCCGGGCTATGGTTAGGCTATAAGAAACTAGTTCAGGACGTGGACTGCTCGGCCTCCCTTAATATGATGGCATATAGTTTTTGACTTGTTCATCTTGTTGTAACTGGTTCAGGTGTGAGGCTTTCTCCACATACCCAAGGACATATGATCTCATTCATGCACATGGTCTATTCAGTTTGTACAAGGACAAGTAAGTATTCATAGTTAAATGTGCATTCCATGGCTTTTGAGCATTCTAATATGCACAATTCATGTTGTTCTTTTACTAGCACTTGTCACTTGTCAATACTTTGTGTATCGGGGGTTGCAAGTAAGTTTACTTTTAGATGCGTGCTTGAGTTTACCATACGTGTGACCTTTTCTTATACTCTGCAAAAAAAACATAAGTTTGATTCTCATGATTTTGCTCTATTTAACTGCATTTTGTTCTAATTGTCACATTTGGTGTGCAACAGCTTGCATCTAAATGTGAAACTCTCATTTTTTGCTTGCAACTGCTAAACTGGACGACTTTGCTAATATAACAATGTTATACCTGTATCAGCTACTATAGAATTTTAAACACAGTAAATTGTTTAAATGCTAAATATCTATTTTAGCTAAAGTTAGAAATTTCCTTGTCATAACCACTGGCAAAAACCCTATAGTCCGGTGTCTCGTAATCGTTCATTGGACAGTTCAATGTTTTATTTCTGCAATTAAACTCACAACCAAGCCTAAGTGGTTCGAAGGAACTATGCACATAAAGTGATTCTCTAAAAGGACATTTTGATGTGGATTACATGACAATGACAAAAACTATACAGCATATGACCTTTTGTTGTATAATACTGGAAAATTCAACTAATGTAGCATCTGGATTTTCAAGGGCTAGGAATCCTCCTCTTTGGTTTGAGCTATCTATCGTTAGAGCTATTTGCCCTCTATTTATTATCTTTATCACTTCTATATATTTAACTGAATGCATGCAGATGTAATCCGGAGGACATTCTATTGGAGATGGACCGAATTCTGCGTCCAGAAGGTGCGGTTATATTCCGTGATGAAGTTGATGTTCTAATTAAAGTGAAGAAGATAACAGCAGGAATGAGGTGGGATACTAAGATGGTTGACCACGAAGATGGCCCTTTAATTCCTGAGAAGATATTGGTTGCTGTTAAGCAATATTGGGTTGTAGGGGGAAACACGACATCTGCGCAGTGAACAGCAGAGGATGGCAAAACGTAAACCCTGGCATGAACTGAGCTGGCAATGCACCCTATCATACAAGTTTTTGACATGAATAGATAAAATATCCAGTCTGAAAATTATTGCCAGCAGGATTGTTTCGGTGAAGGGAGGTGGGTTACAGGAGTTCGGTGAACTAATCATCAATCAGCCTGTGTTCATTTTGTATCAATTTATGGACAGAAAGCTATAAAAGCTATGCGTCAAAAGTTCTCATGATTTTTGAATTAGAGTAAATCCTATATATCTTTTTGAATCCTTGCATATTGAAATCTTTTCACAGGAAATGCTGTGGATGTGATGGACTTGACGATCTGAGATGAAGGAACTGACATCGTTTTGCTGTAATTGTTGTGGACTGAACTGAACTAAATACACAAATCAACAAAAGGGGAAGTAACAAAAAAGTAGATTTCTGATGATGAAAGATACTGAGGAAAGGGACAAGTTTAGTTAGCTCTGAGCTGTTTTTGTAGGGTCGTAATAAATGCAATGCAGACATGACGTGCGCATATATATATATATATGTGTATATATATATATAGAGAGAGAGAGAGAAAGAAGATTTATTTACAGTAGTATAAAATTAAAGAGATTTTTAGTCATTGATTAATATTCATACGATAGTTGAAAGGAAATTAAAAATAATTGAAAAATTAAAGATGCTGATTTTTATAGTTAATAATTGGATGAATGTTTATCAATGATTAAAAAGGCGTTAAAATTTTTAATTTAATATAAGTAAATTTTTTCTCATTTATATATATATATATTTATAGGAAAGAAGTGCTACTTTTACAGTCTAAAACTTTACAATCTTTTCATTGTTCGATCTTCTCATAGTTCATCAGAATTTTTAATTCCATCAAGTATCTGACTTCCGACATAAACATGTTGATGGCAAAAATCATGTGGATGACGTAGATTTGCAGTGTGAACTTCATAACTTACTCTACCAAATCTCTATGCAGTGTGTATTTTGGTTAGGAAACAAGGGATTGGCTATCCGTTCTATCCTCCTATTGATTTTGATTGTGGGCTAATTAAAACAAGATTTTTATTTATATAAATAGATCAGATCATAGTTTTAAAATAGAGAAAGAGATTGTATCGTGAATTTAATTATATAATTTAAATAAAAAATAATTTGAATTATTAAATTATAAAAGTTATAGATAATATTTTTTTTATAAGATTGCGTAGGAAACAATTATAGTATTATACCCAATAAAATATTTTAAAATAAAATGACATCCATCATTGTTTGATATTTGAACTTGTCAAAGTCCATAGCAATAGCCAATCCTCTTCATTCGATGAACATGTGAAAATGATTCCGCATATAAATCCAAAGCAAAATCAAAGGATATTCTGTGTAAAAATTAATTTGATTAGTTAATGTAATTATTCACAGTTAGTAAAGTTTGCGTTGCGTTGCGTTGGGGCACAAGTATACCGGCCTACGCGCTTTAACATCTTGCAGGGGTTATAAGCCTACTTATGGGATTACGTCCTGAATTATGCCAAGCAGAAGCCTGGGAGGACGCCTCTCAACTCAAAACTCTCTCTTCCTTTTTAATTCATTTCTTTTCTTAGCTGTGTTCGGCCTTTGATTTCTATTTTTAGTGTTTGTTTGGGCTTGGTAGCTAGCTTTTTAAGGGAATCTTGGGTTTCCTCGAACTCGGATTCTAGTTGTCTTCAGACGAATTACCGGTACTTTTCATCATCCTTCTCCTAATCCCATCCCAGGTTCGCTGCTGTTAAGTCTCTTTCGTTTTCTTTCTGTAGCTTTGTGCTTCTTATTGGGCTTTTTATTTTCTAACCTCTTGGGGCTCATTTCTCTCTTCCTTTCATTTCTTTTTGTGCACCAAATATTCTGTCTCAACTTTTGAAGATGTCTATGGTTACATTAACATCAACTTTTAACACCAACCTCTCACTAACATTGCCCTTCCACGAAAACAATAGCAGCCCTCTTCCTCGTGGTACTTATTTCTCTACTTTCCCCAGCGGTGCTGGAAAAGGACTTAAGAACAAGAAAAGTTTTAGAGTCAAGCCAAGATGAAGATCATTATTTGGGAAGGAAGAAAGAAGAAGAAGATGAAGAAGATGGAGAAATTGGAGTATTTGGAGCTGAAAAATACTTCAATGCAGGGATAGATGCAAACAAGAAGTTCGGATGTGTGAAACATGAAGGAGTCAGTCTAGAGCCTATCAAGCCTGTAATAGTACATGAGGGAACTCCAAGTATTCGTTCTGAATCAAGCTGGAACAGCCAAAGTGCATTACCCCAGAGTACTGCTATGAGAAATCCTCCTCCCCCTCCTCGGCCGAAGCTAGTAGGGTTAATGGAAAGGATTTTCTTTCACTTCTTGCTGGCCGCAGCTGCTATTGTTCTAATTGGAATTCTGTTGATATTGAACAAGTACAAGTTGGTGAAATAAGTTTCAAGAGACCTGCTAAAGGTGAGGTAGTTCAAGGCAAGCAAAATGAAACAGCAGCCAGTGCCAAGGACAGTCTAAATGTAGTCAATAAACCGCCGGCTGAGCCCTGGATCAGGGAGGACCTCTTTACTTTCCCAAATATGAATTCTACTTCGGGAATTCGGCCTGTTAAACTGCCACAGCAAGGAGATCAGATAGACGAAATCAGACTGAAATCACTAGTGGTTTTCGGCTCCCGTGTAGTTGGAAGGAGAAACAAGTCATTGAACCTTGAGTGGAGGCTAAAATTTTTATCTTGGGGTGCAATTGCAACGCCTTACTCATCTGTCATGACTTTCTTCTTAAAGGGCATCCTCTGTTGACGAATCTATTTTAAGCCTACGATTCCCCTGAGAATGGATCTCTCAGTTGGATCAAGAAGGCCGAAAGCCAGGCAGTCAAGCTCACGTTGTCGACCTCTTGTCTGTCAGTGAGTGATTCCTCGTATGTGTAAAGGCGGGTAGACCGTCTCATCTCTTTCCCCAAATTGGTGGATCGAACTTCGATAATACCCCAAAAGTAGAAGAAACTAGACATTATAAAGGTAACTAGAATGATGCAGAGAGTGATGCAAGTTCAAACTTATTTGAGATAGAGAGCTTCACAGGCAAAACCAATCTATTTTTTCTTTCGAGACAAGCAGCATCTGATGCAGCGTCTAGCTGTGTTACCCCAACAACTTGCTTTGCACCCAGTAAGGCCAGTACAGAGTGGAGTGTGGCCACGGCCAGCGCGGCAGATTTCTCAGTGATGTCTGACCATGAAGAACTAATAATGCCATCGATAACTTTACCAAGCCCCACAAAAACGTTTTCGGCAACCACCAATCCAAAACCTAAAAGTAAACATAACAAAGGGTTTCGGAATCAGAGACGCCATTCTAGTGGTCTATTGGGCTGTAAGAACCAGAAAGCTGTTAAAAGTTGCTGGAGAACCATAAAAAACCAAATGAGAAGGCAGGTTTTGATCCAAGAATGAGCCACCATGTGTCTGACTCCTACAAGCCTGCCACACGATTTCGAGCTGAGACTAAACCAGAGGGTTTTTGAACGCCTCGGATTCTTGCCACTTTCTCTCTTCCCCTTCCCTTTCCCCTCCCCAATTCACATTCAACAGGACCTTCAGGTCTCTTGCATTTTCAGTAGATTGAAACAGCTTGGCTGGAGTCTACTTAATTATGTTTTTCTTTTTTGGGTACAAAGCTAATGACGAATATCTTTTACTATATATGTTTCTAGTTTTATAGTAGTACTGTTGAATTGCATAAAATAATCCTAAGAATTTGGAAAGTAAATCCAAAAATTACATGGAGGTTCATTTATTTTCCCGCTGAATATATATATAAACTTGATATTAGTGCATGGATTCTGAAGAATGAAGATGAATATTAGTATGCATTTGCATCCAGATATCTGGGTCCATGGAGCTGTTTTCATTTGCACCGGCTGTTCTAAGTTACTTCGGACTTTTTCCTCTGTTGTAGGCAAACGTATATATCTACTTATGCTCAGCTAATTCCGTTAAACTTACACCAGATCAATGATCCGCATTCAGAATTTATCTTTCCAGAAAGTTCTACGACCTGGAGTTTCAACAATTGCTCTCCTATGTTTTTGTCTACATTTTCTTTGTGGACCACCTGCAGAAGGTAAAAGAGAGCTGCGAGCTTGAATTATGCTATAGTACTTTGATTTTTCTTTTTTTTTTTTTTTTTTTGCCAAGCTATAGTACTTTGATTTACCACCACAAAAGTGAGAAAACTGGCAAACTGAATTTGAACTTCTATTTTGTTCCATTCTATTTTATGTTTAATATCCTTTACGACCCCTAAAGAATAGGAAGGTAAGATACTGCTGACTTCCCGCTTTTGCCATGGGGAGAAACTTTTACTTACATAGCTTAATTCATCAGAGAGTAAATGCTGTCAAATTAAAATCCGAAGCTTAGCTCAATTAGTTCACACAATCGCTGTTAAGTGACAGTATTTAGTAGGCCTGAGGTTCGAATTCCTACATTTGTAACCTCTTCTTTTACTCTCAAACTGTGATCTCTTTCAAAAAAAAATGCTGTCAAATTAGTTGCTCTTGTTTCATACATAAATAATTAATTTAGTGACAAGCTCTTCTTACAGCTGTGAAACGGTGAAATTTCAAAGCGAGAATGACATGTTAAAATTAGAATCTGTGGCACCCATCTGTGGCGGGAGAAATGTAATTAATTCGGCAACCACCTCATAAATAAATAGGTCCATAATATATTGTCAACCATGCATTCCAACATTTAACATCCACTTTCCTAGAAATTCAGATGAGATTCCTGGTGTCCATTAAAGGGAATTAACAGAAAAATTATACCTATTGCTATAACTAAAATCTTTGTCAAACAATTTAAACGTAGCTATAACCAAAACAAATAGGTATTTTTTTTTCTTTTTATTTTTGGTACAGAAGAGTAGCAATAGGGGAATGAGACACAGAAGTTAGAAAGCATGAGTCCTTGCAAACTTCTATGGACATCAGTCCGATCACATTAAAACCAAATGCAATTAATTTACTTTGCAGACGGAAATGGCAAGACAAAGCAGTGAAAACACAAATTAATTCCTTAGGAAGTGTTCATCGGAAACAATGATAAGAGTGAGGGTAGTACCATTAGGAAACCGAATTTGCTAGCTGAGCAATTAAAGGGAATATTTACTTGAGGGACACCTTTGTTTTATTACCAAGGCTGTAATGAATTAAAATCATGCCTGCCAGTAGACCAAAATTTTCACCGTCATTTGCACCTAGCTAGGACCTCAGGGATTAACAGCAGAGGGGTCATCCATGTGCGTAAGGAGGTCGAGAAATGAACTAGAAAGGCCAAGGCTGAAAAACACCCATTTGTGGTCACAATTTCACAGACGACAGCACAGTATGCAGAAGTCTGCTGTGAGATTATTCTGATTGCGGGGATGCCAAGATTTTGGTTGTCTATCTATCAGTGCCATAGTTTTAAATCAGGATCATGAATTTAGTTGCGGGCGCAATCATGATGTTGTGATTGCGAGTATTGAAGACGTTTTGTACCGTGTCATAGTCTTTGCAGATGTTAATTTATGTTCAAGAAATTACATAAAAAAAAATTTTGTTGAAGGATTCATCGGATCAGTTGTTAAGGACGTCAAAATTTTGTTAACGCGTACAACATGTTGACCATAAAACAACATTCAGGGAGAAAGAGAGGACCTGAAAATTGTATTAGGGTACCAAGTTGATCACTTATTTGATGATACTAATAGAAATAGTTTAGCTTTGCAACTACGAATAATTATTGCCCACAGTCCGTACACTTCTTGAGCTACCAATCCCATCTAGGTATAAGGCCTGAATTAGCAGGTCTAATTCAAGGGACTATAGAGTTTTAGCAACTTTTGCTTCATTCAAACTAGTATTTGTGATCATGTGCAGTAGAGATGAATACTTATTTTAGGATGCAATTTAAAAAAAAAAAAAGTTAAATACAATATAGTCGGAGTATAGAGGAGAGAGTGGGAAGATGAGAAGCGGTGCAATGAAACAGGAAAGGCTGAAGCAAAGCGATAGGCATTCAAACAAAATGGAGCTTCCGTAGTATGAAAAACAAATTTTCCCTCACCAACTAGCGTACAATTTCATTTGTCAACACTAACCTTTCGAAAAAGAAACAAGGTATCTATTGAAGCCGTGTCTTTAGGCTAGATAACGATACAACTTCCTATCATTGTTGTCCCTTTCCAAGAATTCCCGCTCGATTAGAGACTCAATCCGTTTCTTAATCTCCGTCGGGTTGGCAAGGAACCGGGGCTGCAACTGCGTTGTAACCTCAGCTATTACATTGTTGTGATCCAGCACCCTCCTTGATTTCATGATCCTAACTATTGCAGCTTCAATCTGCGGCTTTCTATCCTCCTCCACTCTTTGCCGGGTCTCCTGCTTTTCAGGGTCCGTTTCTTTCTGTGCAACCACAGTTCCTATCTTCACTTTGTAGAATTTGCTTGCGAACTTATCATTGACAAAAAATGCATCATCCTCGCCAATATCTTTACTCATAGGTTCTTTCCTAATAACGTTCTTTCCCTTCACACATGCCATCGATTGCAAGCACCTTTTCAAGTCTGAAACAGGAATCTCAGTGGCTTGTTCAATCTCCTTGTAGCTAAGCCTATCAGCATTATTAAAAAGCATCAAAACACACATTTGGTAAGTTGAAACATTCAGCTCATGCTTCTGACCCCTCCCAAAAAATGCTTTTATATCAGCTGTCCCCATGTTAGTTTGCCAGGACAATCTCCGACCAGTATGGGTTCCAAGATAATATGAGCGAAACTTCTCACACAGTGCTGACATTTCAGTGGGCAGGTTGCAAGTAATACTAGGCTGAGTGGGCCAAGACCCTGTTGTTAGAACCTGAACAACTAGGCTAGGGCCATCTGCTAGCTCAGGATGGCTTGCATAAAACCCTTGCATTGTGTCCTGGGAGGTTTTCATGTCTGTAAACATGCCTTCTAACTTTGAAGTAAATTGATATCCACATTCTGTCTTAAGCTTGACTATTAGACTCCTCTCTGCATCATCAGATACAGTTTTTCCTGACAAAAGCCGCTTAGCTAAGTGCTGCTTATAGTACTTTTCAAACACATCCTTCTCCTGCAGGTAGCGGAACAGCAACATAACTTTGTCAAGAATTATCTCCACATCCTCCTCACTGACTCCTTTCAATCCTTTACGAAGCTTGTCATCCACAAATAATGAAATGAACTCAGGAGAACGGGTATTCAAATTAATGAAATATTCAAAAGAGGAGTTCAGAGCATTCTGGAACATCTTATCATTGCCAAATGCAAGGCTAATGATATTATCATATTTCTCCTTTTCATACAATAGCTGCTGGACAAATTCCACAGGATCTTTCATCCTTTCTGCATCTGTAACTAGCTGTTTACCCGTTTCTCTAAGGTGAGAAGTCATCACATCTCGTATCATTGAGAGACCATTAGGAACTCTTCTAAATAAATTGTACATTCTACCCAAGTCTTTGTACTTGTCATCAAGAAGCATATTTACCAAGCCGGAGTTCTCCATGTGGACTAGCCTGATCATGTGGTTAGCAACCATCTCCTTCTCCACTACATTTGTTATCTTAGCTTCACTCTTGACATCCAAGTAGTGGGTAACTCTCTCAATTTCTTCATTTAGACGTATCTCCGCTTTCTTTAGATAGTCCCCACAATCACAGCACTCAATAAATTTCTGAGATTCGCCCCTGTAAAACTCAGCAGAAACCTCAAGAAATGGCTTCTCAAAATCCTCCTGGTAAACAGAAGAGCCCAATTCCATAAGCATCTTGATTATGTTCCTCATCAGCCCCCGGTCTATAACTTCACCAGTTCGCTCTCTATGTACTAGTTCAAGAAGTGTGCTCAGAAGCCTTGACTGTATTTTGCTGGAATGTATAATATTATCCCTCCACAAGTTAAGTCCCAGTTCGTGAACAGGAGTTTTATGGGTATTTGGAATATAAGTCCTGTCCATGTACATCAATATGTCTCGAATCATTTGCAACGCTTTGTTGTGGTCATTCCATTTCCTGTTCAGCTCTTCAAGAAACAAATCACCTTGAGCAGCCTCTATAGATTTTGATATTTCTTTGAGGTGCGCAGTCATAGTTGTTACGAGTCCAGAGTACAGCTTCTCACCAAATTTGTGCAAAACCATATTGTATGCATTCCTAAATTCATGTCAAAAAGCCAATATCATAAAGAAAAGATCTAAAATTTGATCACGTCATAAATTCACTAAGGCAAGATTGCTAAGAGAGAGTAAACACAAATCATCAAGCATTTCAAGTGCAAATTTTTATTTCTATTTTGGAGAGGATTGATGTTCAGAGTTTCGAAGATTTGATTCTATGTTAAAGTTCCCTTTTTCTAATGAAAACATGCATTCCCATATCTAATCTGTTACCAGTCTTCACTCATAACATGAACTGTTATATCACATAAAGGATCACTGCAACTGAATGAAGCCGATGCCGAAAAAATAAAATCCAGCGTATCCAGCAAAAGAATTGAAAAACAACAAAGAAACTTTGGCATAGTATATAATTAACATATGATAATCTTGAAAACTCAGCAACGTGTATAGTTCAAAAATAATATGAAAACTAGATACAAGTGCAACTATTTGATCAACTACGACTGCAGAGAGAGCTACCATGATTGCTCATCAGTCATTAGTAAACCCTATCAATCGTCCGCCAGCATAACTACAGTCCACCTTAATCATCAAATATGCCACATATGGCCAATAAAAAGTTAACAGCCCTAAGATCATCCAGGAACTGGCAATTGGTTCATTTGTTCCCAACATATAATTTACTAAACCAGCCGCAGAACAATTCGATTAATCTCTCCAAGCTGATTACCTCCATAGACACGTTTAGAAGGTATTTTCAACAGCTTCATAACCTAAGTATGAAGTCAAAAATCCATATATAATACAATGGGACGGATTAGAACACTCTTCATAGTTTTAAATTATTAAAACACAAGAAAACCCTAATTGGTCTTGCATCCGCAAGTTTATAAATTTAAGAAAAGTTTTCAATAATCTAAACACGAAATTATTTCTGGAACATTTAGGGTTCTACACCAAATTAATAGCAATAACCGACGTAATCCAAAAAAAAAAGGGGGGGAAATAAAACTAAATTCTAAGATCGAAAATTATGAGAATAACATAACGCATGAGGCAGCAACAAATCACGTAGTAAAATGACATAAATTAATTGAAAATTTAAATAAAAAATTAATAAAAAAGGGTGGAAACCTGTAAAGCTCTTCAAAACTAAGCCCACTAGCGTTACGATTGTAAATCTCATGGATTGCATGTTCGAGAATGTTCCAGGTCTTTTCTGCGTATTTGGGATCCACCACCACCCGGTTCTTGAAAGCTTCTATCTGGAAAATCCTTTTCTTTTGATTACTCATGTCTTTTTCTTTCCAATCTTCCCTTTCTTTCCTTTTTTTTGTCTTGAAATTTGAAACCCGAATCGAAGAAAAACCCCGCGAAAACAAACCGTATAAACAAAAAGAAAATAGAGGAGATGACAGATCAAAAACTAAGACGACCTATAAAAATCAGACGGCGACGCGGGATTAGGATTTGAAAATGGAGAGATTATTTTTTTTATATTACAAGAAATATAGAGAGGAAAAAAAAAAAAAAAGGAAGAAGAAGAGATTTTGAACAGCACAGCAGAGCAAGCACACTCGAGCCTATTTTAGATGAAATTAAAATGAAAGAAGAAAAAACAGATAATAATTATATAATATATATAAATAGTTATTAATTAAAGAATATTTATTACGTTTGGGATGAAAAATATTTTTTTAAAAAAAAAAAATAGAGTTCTGATAAAGTGCGGTGAATATGAGAGGCATGACTGATCAATGAACGATGACAGAGCACCGATAAATTAAAAGCTCATAAAGCAATTAAAACTATTTTAAGGAAGAGGAGTTATTGTATATAATAATAATAATAATATTTAATATATTAAAAATAGTAATTATCAATTTTGTTATTATTTTAAGTATTAATTAATTAATTAAAAAAAAATCTTGAAGACATCATCCTTCTACATTCTACAGTCTAATTCTGATATAAGAAAAACACAAAAGAAAAGGGGTTGAAAAGTTGAAGCCAAGTTTGCTGATCCACGACAAATTAAGCTTTTTATATCATTTCCCGCAAATGAATAACAAGCTGATCTAGATAATCATGCTACAGGCACATATTATTTTTCTATGTCTGCATATGAAATTTGTAGAGTTAATTAATTATTATGTGCATATAACTTTTCTCCTCCATATTTAAAAATAAAATAAGTAATAAAAGTCTGCACTTTGTAGCATGAAAATCGTTATAAAATGCATGTTTAATTATTTTCATAATTTTCATTGAACAATAATTCATAAAAATTAAACAACAAAATTACACACAAGTCCAAGGATCGATACCTACCTATGATAGGTTAAGCTTCCGATATCCATTTATTTTTTGTTTTTCCTCGACTACAATAGTTAGTAGTAGGTTTAGTTTGAGCTTTGGCCGGTTTCTTTTTTATGGCTGTATGTTTGAGACTTGATGTGGTTGTAAATGTAAGTCTTTATTTGCTGCCTGCTATATGTTTCAGCCGCTTGAGCAATGGCGGAGCCGCCCCCCCCCCCCCCCCGGGATTGATTAATGTGTTTCATAAAGACTTTCGGAGACATTCCAGCCGTTGTTACTACTCTAGCTGGCCAAATGGTATTATGAGTCCTATAAGATACAAGACATATATGACTAGACTATAATTTCAAGTTTCAGTTTCCTGCATCTTTTTTCATTTTTTCTTAACACTCTTGGTACGGACAGTAACCTTTAACTCGTGCTTGATGATATCAGATTGTATACTGTCTCTTTTATGTATGTAATGTAGGAATTTTTCTCATTGACAAATGACAACATCTATCGATTTATAACTTGTCAAAGACAATTCAAGTATGAGGCTGATTTGAAATAAAAACTATTATGTGTCCCTTCTTGGTATGTGTATGCATATTTTTGAGGCAAAAGCTGTAAGTCAGAAGTTGGAAACTTGTTCTTTTAACCAACTTTATAATTTCTGCTCCGCCTCATTTCTTTTTGGTCTGATTGATCTGCCCCTAGATCCAGATCAGACTTGATTTCCCCTTTGTTAGAGCAGAACATAAAGTTTTGGTTTGCTTTATTTTATTGTTAGTTCTTATGGTGACTTGAGTGGGATGCTAATATTTGTTTTGGCTGTAAATTTTGTGGGTTACGTCGTTGTGGAACTTGGAAATGGGCTGACCGAACTTTGTAAGTAGTTGGATTGGATTTGGATGTTCAGTTCCTGCGTTTCTCTGTTTCTTCCTTCTCTCTCTCTCTCTCTCTCTCTCTCTCTCTCTAAGCATAAGGCAGCAATACCAACTTCTACACGGTTACTCTTTCTCTGTAGGAAAATAAAGAGACATCATTTCATGGCTCTTTTTCCGTTTTTTAGACATTCTGAAAGCAAATTTATATATATATATATATATGTTAAGAAGCTTTAACTTGTTGGCAAGTAATTTGACGTATATATAGCAATAACAAGCAACTTTATCATCTCATTGCCCAGTTAAGTGTGGAATTACGCCATTTTTCTGTAGAACTTTGCCTACAATGTATCTTATTATGACTGCTGCAGTCCGCTGAGCGAAAGCGGCAGTAAAGTGTTGTTGCAGGTTTGGCCATTCCTGCTATGCTATGCTATGCAATGCAATCTGGGTTTGAAGTGTTTAATACTAGCTGTTAGAATACAAAATTCAAATTGAATGATTGGAGCCTATTTAGTCCTACCATCTGAAATTAATCTGTGGGCAGGTAAAACTACATGATTTTCATCCTCCCCTTTTCCCTGAAACGATATATATATACTTAACGATCAGCAGTTTTTTTATATCTGTGGATGGATCTCTTAAAAAAAATTGTAAAAACATTTGTTCATGTGTATCACGTTAATTTCAAAATATTTCTTTTTAGTCTTTGGCACTGATTTTTACTGCCAATCAAGCAATTCGTTTGCTGGGCTGACGGAACTTGTTGATGCGTAGAACATATTCTCAAATCTTTGATTGGAAGGAACTTGCAGCATGCATGCGAATTAATTTTCCGAGGTCACCCATCACCTATGTATATAATATATTTTCCATGATGTGATATATGATGGATGGATAGATGTAAACCATTAATATTGAATTTTCTTTGGTGGCTGGTCTACACATCAAATGATACCCAAACTGTAGATGATAAAGATGAGATATTTAATTTAGTGTACGCTGAAGAGGGGCGATGGATGTTGTGCTTTTGTGATGTTGTTTTCCATCCCAATCATCAGCCTTATTTTTCAAGCCATAATCTTTTCAAGCTTCTCCTCCAATCATATTTCAAATCTGATTTATTGCACACTATCATTCTTAAAAGTTTAAGAAACTAGAATATATATATATATATATATATCACCCACCGAGCTTGCACCTCTGTATTCGGTATTGCCTTAACAAATGAAACATACATACTGCACTGAATAGTTCTTTTGCAAGATGAACAAGTTTTCAATTACTAACTATACAATGGCACTTCCTAAATAAATGAATATATTTCTATTTATCAGGCTTGTCAAAACTAAATCTATATTTAATTATCTAAAAAAAAGAATAAAATAATAAGATTCATCTATACCATTCAACTTATTTATTGGCAAGTATTGCAAATAGAGAGACTAACACCATCAGCTGAACCAAAGAAATATAAAATCAACAAAGGATTTTAAAGTTTACATAAGAAAAATTCTGGGAATATATAGCCCATCAATTGTAATGATGAATGCAATCAGTACATTAGCCAACATCCAAGATAACAACGTCCACAACTTATTTCCTCCATCAAAGACAATTCCAAGAAAATTAAGGATGAGGAGACCCATATGACTAGTTCTGTGTCCTTTGAAAAAAAAAAAAAAAAGGCTTCAACAAACTCTAATGGCAACCTACCAATGTGTCGGTACTTCAAATTATTAAACCTATTCCTGTGCTACATGATGCCAACCTTTGCAAGTTCTCATGTCACTGAAAACCGGGGAATACATAAATTTAATGGAAGAAATTTTTGAATAAAGTTTGTAAAACGAAAAAAAAAACTCAAGACATCCTATCTATCAATAAAGTATTCTATTGAATCTCGAGTAAAATCTGAAACTCTTCCCCATCATCTCCCATCTAAAACGGAAAAGATACTAAAAGGAATAAAAGGAAGGGGAAATTACCATTAGCAAGAGTTCAGATTTATGTGTTGAAGGAGAAACCAATCATGTAAACCCCAGTGGCAGTGTGGCACCATTCCACTGCACATGATGCCAGCAAAATCCATCTCTTAGCATCCCATCACCGCACAATTATACACGAAGTTACCCGATCGCTTTCTGGCAAGTAAGTTCCATTGTGGAGGCCCTTCGCTTGGAACCCACGAATTGAGCTCTATAAAACTTGCACCTGAAGCCGTAGGACCACCAATCACTATAAGCCGATCTCCACATGCTCTAAATGCAAGACCCCAACCATTCATTGAAACTGCTCTTTCAGGCAATCTTCCAATTGTCAACCATGATTTTCTCTCCTTATCGTACTTCTTCACCTCCATGTCAGCATGATCAGCAGCATACAGTTCATTATTTACTACTGCAACCAGAGGGGGTGCCCCAGCTGCCGCAGGCATCTCTGCCTCACCGGCTGTCCCACTCCTTCCAGGAGACATATTTGGAATTTCAGTCCACTTTTTTAACTCTAAATCATACTCCTCCCCACAAGTGAGAACCCTTGCATCATTCCCCACTCCTCCACCAGTTCCCCCAATCACATAGAATTTATTATCCATAAATACCCCACTACACAACTTCCTTGGCTTATTCATGCTTGGGAGAGTCTCCCACCTCTGAGTCTCGGAATTGTACATTTCTGCAGAGCTCAGGATATTACCCTGGGAATCACAACCACCAGCTAAAATCGCAATCTCTCCAAGACTAGCTGACCCAAACAAGCACCTCGGAGAATTCATCCTGATCCCAGAAGTCCAAGAGTTTGTCAGAATACTATATCTATATATGACCTGAGAATCCACTTCCTTCCCAAATACAAGCAACTCAGTTCCCACAGCCAAGGATTCCTTATCAGAAAAAATGAAACAATCATTGGGAGGCATCCTAGGCAAATGCATCCACCTGCGTTGAATTGGATCAAATGCCTCCCATTGAAAGAGGTCACAAGAAAAGTAAACCCAATGTTCAATAACACCCTTCTGCCGCCTTGACTTATAGATCTCTCCACTCCTAATTACAGAACGAAAACTACGGTTCAATGAGGCAATGGAACCATAATCGGATCTAGAGCATCTAATCAGACAATTGATGGAGTTGTCTCTCCCAATTGGTTGGATTAACACGTCCAACTCCGAAGACGAATTCCTGCTGTCGTCATCATCTTCATCCTCGGACCGTTCCTCTGGTGAGTCCTCCACAGAATCGGACAGGCTGTCATTATCTGATTGGTTATTCAAATCTGTTTTGTCTAGTCCAAACGGGTGGCCGTGCATAAGTGAAGAATCCAAATCCGAAGAAGAATCATATGGTTTACTATCACCGTCGGATTGGTTACGGGAATCAGGCAAGAGGAAGTCAGGCAAGTCTTGTGGGGAAGAAAAATCAGTATCATTATCGTCGCTGCAAGAATCATCGGAAGCGAGCTTAGACAACTTGGTTTCTCGACAACAACCATCGGATTCGGTGACTGCCAGTGGACGCTTCCCATTGAACATGTAAGGCCAGTCGTTTTCTTGTTGACAGGAGCTTGCAAACACGAAACAAGACTCGCAAGTCCGGTTCTCCACCATGACTCTTTTGCTCCCCCTTCCCGACTTCAACCGGGAAAATTCCCAAAATAATAACAATGGGAATTTTCAAATCACTATAAAAACCAGAAGTATTGTTTTCCCCCGACCTCAAGAAAAAAAAACGCTGTTGAGATTAGTAATTCAACCTATACCAGAAACAAAAGTAAACAACACTTTCAATTATTAGAAATTCAAAAACGATAAAAACAAACTGAAATATAAATGAAAACGAAAAATAAATTTGAATTAAATAAAAAGACGATCCAAATTGAGTTTATAAATAAAAAACCAATTTTCAGAACAGTTTTTTTTTGTTTCTCTGTTCTGTATTGGTTATGGGGAAAAAATGTCAAACATGAAGTAATAGAAGCAAATCTTGTCAAAACTAGAAAAAAGAACTCACGATCGAACGCGCTGAAGAAAAAAAGGTGCCAGAAACCAGAATTTCAATGAACATAAACACGAACCGAGAAAAAAAAATGAACTGACAGATTGAAAAGAAGAGAAGACACCAAAAAAACAAAAAAGGCAAATAGGATCTTTTTATGATTTCATTACTATATGTTCATTAAGAAAACAGTGATTAAAAACTTAAAAGCA